>BGNK01001175.1:0-106890 GCA_003297005.1 Symbiodinium sp. clade A Y106 | reverse complement strand
AGAGTCTCGTGCCACGCACAGATTTGACATGTCGGGCTGTGCTCCTTCAAAACCAGCGTGTAGTTGCAGATCTTAGTGTGTGAGTCGACTTTTTGCGGATGGGTCGACTTCGCGCGAATTTGGGCGTGAGCTTGGGGGGAGCCGACTTCACACAACCTGCGCCGACTTAACCCCGGTACCCAGTAGCGACCAAGCGCAAAGCCCAAGAGGAGCAGTGCTTTACGGCTGCTTTCCAGGGAACCACATGGTGTACATGGCCATGAAATCCGCCGAACGGAAAATATGTTCCCGCGAAGCGAGTCCCAAACAAGCCTTCTTCTCCGTCATGCAATGACAGCATGTGCACGAGTAGGGCCTAGCGGAATCGAGAAAGGCTGGTCAAGATCTCAGGGTGCATATACACAAGCTGGCAATCCTTGGAAGGTCTTCCGGGTTTGATAACGATACTGGTAGCGCCGTAGCAATGCGCGCCTTACCGCGTCGCATACCTTACGAAAGAATGCAGTGACAAAGTTTGCAAAGTCCCGCCCAGAAAAAGAGACTCGTCGCAATTCGTCCCAACCCTGCCATTCGTGAAGTTAGGGCGGCATAGATCAGAAAGCACCTCCATGCCATGCGGGTTACTCGAGGCGAGGCGGGAGTCAAAACCTCGGCCAGGCAGAGATGTCGACGCAGAGCTTTGGGAGAAAGCGGTGGCGTTGGCACATCAACCCCAGGCACGGCTGGCCGAAAATAGCGAGGACATAGTTGTCATAGCCAGATCAGGAAACTTCTACAATCGGCCTCCGAGGTCCGCCACCTCTTCCAGCCGGCATGACGTCGTGTCGGGCAAAGCTGGCAATGCCGTCACTGGGGTTTTGTAGGAGAGCCGGACCCGGCAGCTACGAGCGCCACCAAGCAGCGTGGTGAATCAGAAAGGGGTGCCAGGATGGGTCACCAGGATTGCAGCTCGCTATACGAGATATTGTGCGTGGTATGGCCGGCTGTTGTTTCAATAGACGCTTTTGGCCCATCCTGGTGGACGCAGGTAGCTATTTTGATCTGCACGTGCGTTTTCTGATTGCCGGAAGCTTGGAGCTCGCAGGGCAGCGCGCAATGTGCGAAAAGACCCGTTGCCACCGCTCGAAACGAAACCGGCCAACTATCTTCGATGCCTTGCCATACCAAGAGTCAACAGCCATGTCGAAAAAAATTGGTCACCTAATGTCTGACAGAAGAGTCTAAGTGTAAGTTCAACCGACACTTATTGAGTGCAAGCCACCTCAACATCCGCAGGCCCCAGCCCTGAGAAGCTGCGCGAGCAGGCCGGCAAGTGGTTGCTGTTCAATGAGTTCAATGGTGAAGTGTTTGCCCTTTTTCATGCATCCTAGGTTAAAGGTCTTTGTAAGCAGATGTAAGCAGCATGAGAAGTTTAAACTACGACTGCGATTGCCTGGTTCCCCAGCGGTCCTCAATACTGTCCAGTCTGCGACGTGATGTTGCAAGTCGTAGTAGGCACGTCGCCTTTTGAATGTCATGATCGTCGGAATGCCTGCCACGAGAGCTTCGTTCCTGTAGGGTGAACCTTGGTCAGGTGAAGTCAGTGGTTGCTGAGATCGTCGGCATGGAAGACTTGGTAGATGCCAGGTCCCGATTTTGGTGCCTCTTGAGTTGGCTCTCCCACGGCCCGAGATGGAGACGCTCCAGACTCTTGCGAGTGCCAGCAATACTAGAAGCTCTCCATCTTCACTGAGACTGAGGACACTCCGCTCATGCAAGCTGGCCTAACAAGCCAATCGGCAGCCGGGGGGCTTATGCTTTAGGACCTTTAGGAAGCTGGGGGTCTACACGGATGCTCTCGTTCTTTTGTTTCTTTCTGTATGTTACTGTTGTTCAATGCAGGCTGTAGGTACTTTCCGGAGAGCCAGAGAGGAGGCAGAGGCACTCCGACGGACGCCTACGCTGCTGAACAAGAGAAGTGACGCAGTCGCAGCAGGCCGCAGGAAGGGAGGTGATAGAAGTCACTCAGGTCTTGTTGCGCAACGCCCTGAGCAAGGAGATCCCAGGAGCCAGCCGGACCCCTAAAATGCAGGCCTTTCCAGTCGTAGCCTCGAACTCATAGTTCTGATTGTATCACGGACCACATGACGATCTCACCAACTTTGCTGCTGATTGGTTTTGTAGACCGCATCCTAAGAATCTCACCCTTTGTTGCCGTGCGAGAAGTGGACCCGACAACAAGGATCTTCGCGTGTAAATTCCTTCATGTACCGAGAGCTGAATACATGAATCAGAGGTTTCCTCGTCTCTTTCCGAACAAGCCAAGATAGCAGCTAGGAAGGAAACAACTCCCTTCTTTGGTGACCGGTTGCAGGGTTTTGGTTCAGAGTCGGAGGCCCTCGCCCTCCACTAGGACAGCCGTTGGCCCTGGAGGTTCCCTGCCCCTCCAGGGCCGTTTGCAGCCATGGCGCGAAATGAAGAAAAGGCGATGGCGGCCCTGAACCGGTGGACAGCCCAGAAGCGGGATATAGAGATGCAGAAGAACATGGGTGCCTTGGCAATTCCAAGACGCAGGCACTTTACTTTCCCGAAAAAGTACCTCTAGCACCGCATAGCAGATCACTGATGAACAAGGGCTCTGAATCAATTATCCTTCCTGCAGTGCGACAGCCTTCGAAAAGTTCAACTGTTTTTAGACCTGGCCCCGACAAGTAGTATGTTCAGTTATTTCATTAAGCAGTTATCCCCGAGAGTCTTGAACACGGTGTGTTGTTCAACTGTTCTAATTCAATCCTGCGAAATGCTCAGACCGTTGCTGTTTAAACGCGGCTGCAACCCCCCACCCAATCCTGCAAGGCGCGAGGCAACAAAATCCTGCACTGTTCAGCGCGCTGACATTGTTGAATCACTGACCCAAGGCAAGGCAACATACATGGGTGGAGCCCTGCCCGACACCGCTGCTTACGGGCCGTACAAGCGCGACAAGAGGCCGAAGATTGCCTCGGAGGCGGGAGGGCAGACCAAGCCTTGGGATGCCCGCAGTCCATTTACCACGACGATTTCCCACATCTCCAAAGGTGAAGACCGTCAAGGAGTGTGAGCACTGGCGACAGGACATCCTCCGTGGCGTGGCGCCCCGCGGCTGACAGCAAGATTAGCAAGGCCCACGAGGTAGCGATAATGCCAGTGACGAAGGACTGTACGCATCGGTGATCTCGCGCGTCATACATGTCGGCATGACGTGAGCAATCCCACACCAGTTGCGTACCGCTCTTCACTCAGGAAAAAGATCGCCGAGATCCAAAACGCAGCATTGGGGGAGCACCGCATCCGCGATCTGAATGACGAGATCAACAAGGCAGCTCAGTTCCATCGGAAACTGCGACAGATACCCCAGACTCAAGCTAGAACGAGCGCAGGGGGCTCGGTTGCGGGATGCCAGACAACTTGGGCCATTCAAAATCATGTGACAATGCAAGGAAGCAAAGCAACAGGCAATGCCTTTCCTGGCACTGAACGTCATCGAGTGCCTGAGCCAAGCTAACTCTTTGTAAACCTCCGTCGATGCCCGTGATTCAGTGATGCAACACGAGAGCTGGCCTTGGCTAGGACCTGCGCGAGAAGGGCTACTGGGAGGACCAAATCAAAGCACTTGGAGGCCTGAAGTATCGAAGCTTGAGTTTGTGCATTTGTGTGCCTATGCAAAAAGTGTCTAGCTCCGAGGATGATGTTACTGGCACAGTTCCGGAAATGAATATAGCCTTTGGTTCTGTCAGTCAGCGTCGTACAAGTAGACTTGTGCTGGCCATGCTAACCCCAGGTGCGGACTACAAGTCTCAGCCGAAACGGGATGTCGAGACTTACGGCGCGGAGTTAGCTTCACACAGCGGCTACAAGTGCCCTCGCCGCAGCGACATGGGTGTGGAGGGCTTGCTACTTTGCAGGGTTTCGATGGGGGCTACACTACTTCGCTAAGCCTCTCGAACATATTCAAAAATTTGGCTTGCGCCACCCGTTCTCGGCACGGTCGAGTTGTGGTCCGGAATGCATGCAGGATAGATGTCACCTTGTGCTCCGTGCAGCAAGCCGGGCCGCCCCCGTCCATCTATGAACTCTCACACTTAATATTGTGTTGCCAACTGGTCCGGCAAGGGCTCTCTAAAGGATGTATTGCCCAGTCAAGCTAAATCTTCGTGGGCCGTGACCAGGTACTTCGGCGCTGCTAAAGACCTTCCTGGAGTCAGGGAGCTGTTTGAAACCGAGATTATCCCGGATGCCCCGCGCAAAACAAGGACTGGATGGGCTGTGTTGTTAAGAATCAGAATGCATGAAAGTTTGCCTGCGATGTTAGTATGTATCAATCAATTACTCAGGGTTCAGAAAACAGGACGCCTGCAGCATCGCATTCGCTTTGCGGTAGACACAGAAACAGATGTGAGTTTAGCAGCTCCTGTTGCATGCTCGGTCACATTGAAATGCTTGCTGCAGGAAGCAGCTATTTCTCCATATCCAACCGGATTATTATGGCTGGCGGGATGAAGAGGATGGCATGCTGCTCTTGGAGGACGGCAAACGAGGGGCCCCAGCATCGCAGTTGCATCTGTTTCGAATGTTGCACACTGCTCAGCCGAAAAACTCCATTCCATACTTGGCTTTGTGCTGACTGCGAGGAGAAAATCGCTGAAGAAGAGGCTGACGCTTGGCTTGCAAGGCACTAACTGAACTAACTGATGGCACTCGTCTCTCCGATTTTGCAAGACGTTCATAACTTTCATCGCTGTAAGGTCAAGAAGCTCCAGGCCGAATGGAAGGTCGAGCAGGCAGAGCAGGCTGCCAAGGCCTCGAAGAAGCGGAAGGCCCCGAAAGAGGAAGCACAGAAAGAGGAGGAGAAGCAGGACACCCAGCAGAACGCTAGTGTAGCCGGCCCTTTGTTTCGACCCTCTGTCTCGGACGAGAACACGTAAGGCCTAAGGGACAACAGCCTGGAGTCCATCAGCATGTGCCGATCCCGATGCTAAACTCCGCTCCACCGCTCCAAGCGGGGGCCGAGTCACAATTCTGCCAGCCTGTCGCAAGTCGTCACCTGTCAGGAGCAGCCGAAAGAGCCAGAAGTGGAGAAGCCCAAGGACCAGGATTTCGCAGATTTCAAGGCCAGTGCACTGGGACGTGGCTATAACAGCAAGCAGCAGCCAGCGCAATCCTTGCAAGAACATTTCTCCACCTTGGGGGAAGTTTGGGATCCTTCATAAAACATTGGGCCATGGGGTGCTCCGCACTCTTGACCTATGCTGGTCCTAGTTCAGTTCTGCAGAGAGCGGGCGGATGCCGCGTGCTTAATTGGTGCGCTTGTCTGCGCGAAGAGGTGGCAATTGGAATGCCCCTCGCGCTAATCACAGTTGCAAAACCTGAGCCAGTGCATAGAATCTTTATGGCTTGACTCCTTTATCATCCCTGCTGTTTGGCAGGCCTATGTAGACATTCCAACGATGGAAGACATCGAGCGTCTCATCGTGAAGAAGAAGAAGGAGACGCTGCTGAAAAAGTATGCGCCCAGCGAGGCTCAATCGAATGATTGACGATGTCACATAGGTTCAAGACACCAGCCATCGATACACAAGCAACTCCAGAGTTGGACAACACACCGTGAGCTGCTAACTTTGTAAACTACTGCACACTAGGTTGTTGCATATTCTTGCTTGCTGGTTGGCATGCTCTGTTTCACAATGCAGCTCGGCTAGATCACATCGGCAGTGAAAATTGGAGAGAGCATGCAGGGCCACTGCAAGGTAGCGAGGGAGTGGCGAGGCACTGCTGTGGACAACAGAGCTCCAGGCCTAAGGAAGTTCTGAGGCAGGTTTCCGGCACAATGATTCTTTGTGTGTAAGGCCTTCCTTTCACGATGATGTTCGACTACCCATCGTCGGGCACTCACAGCAACTGTTCTCGGGACGGGAGCGCTGGCAGGGCCAGCATTGCGTCTTTACTTCGGGAGGCAGGCGTTGGATTATTCCCACGGATGCCAGTAACAGACAGGTCGTTGTTCATTATGCGAAGCCGTCTCTGTGTGTGTGTGTGTGAATGTGTGTGTTTCTGTAGTGCTTCCTTGCACAAGGAAGTCTTCATGAACTTTGGTTCTGTAGTTTCTCGGGCTACCGGTTGGGATGGAGAAGCCACTGCCAAGATTGTGCTTTTAACAAAGATTAGGGTTTGGAGCTGCTGCCGTTGGTTCGTCAACATGCTGCGCATTTGGCTGTCTTCTGGGGAGCAGCTTGCGGCGGTACCGGTGGGAGAAGTGCGCGACGTGCGGAGCTTGAAACAACATCTGCATAGCATTTGCGGTCTGCCCCGATTCAGACAAAGGCTTCTTGGGGAAGGCAGGAGCTTGGAGGATGAGTTTGAATTGGAATGTTCGCTTGACTTGCAGCTTGTGCTTTTGCAGTTTGATACATCTCCAGATCACGCACATCAGCTGGCCCATCAACTCCAGCATGCTGCAAGGCATAATTTTCCGTCTCAGGTTGAAGAGCTGCTTTCTCGGCCGCAAGATCCAGATGTCACAGGAACCATGGGTGAGTCGGCTCTCTATGTAGCATCCGAAAGGGGCCACCTGCAAGTTGTCAGTCTACTATTGGAGGCTGGAGCCAGCAAAAACGTGATTTGTGGCCGCTGGACGCGGTTGACGCCACTTGGCGTGGCATCCCGTGAAGGCCATACCGAGATCGTGCGGTTGTTGCTGGAGGCCGGCGGAACTGCTACAGACCGCCGAGACCGTGAAGCATCACCTCTCTATTTGGCCTCATTGCGTGGTCATGTTGAGGTTGTGAGGCTGTTGCTAGAAGCTGGTGCTGACAAAGATGAGGCCTTCGTCTTCACATACTTTCAATGCGATCCTGACCAGCTCGTCTGCAGTGAGGTCACATCCATTCAGTCACCGTTGGGTGTGGCATCGCGGGAAGGTCACACGGAAATCGTGCGCCTTTTACTTGTGGCGGGTGCAGATCGTGAACGGGGCGCGGGACGGCATGACGAAACCCCGCTCTACTTGGCTTCAGAGCATGGTCACGTCCAAATCGCACGAT
This sequence comes from Symbiodinium sp. clade A Y106, assembly GCA_003297005.1. Classification (NCBI taxonomy): domain Eukaryota; class Dinophyceae; order Suessiales; family Symbiodiniaceae; genus Symbiodinium; species Symbiodinium sp. clade A. The sequence goes on along the minus strand of BGNK01001175.1, from coordinate 99,832 downwards.
TGCTCATTGTGGCCGGCGCTGCCAAAGACAGGAGCAGTGGGCCATGGGGCAAAACTCCAATTCGCATTGCTTGCAGCAAAGGCCATGTGGAGATCGTGCGCTTGCTACTGTGGGCCGGTGTCACGTTGGATGATTGCTCACATGCAGACGTGTCCTCCAGTGCAGAGGAGGATGAGATCAAGCATTTGCTTAGTGAGGCGAAAGAGGCACACATCAGGTACAACGACTTCACACTCAGGCGCAAAGTTCGTGACATGACCGGTCCTCCAATTCCTGCGACAAGGTCAGCGCTCGCCAACACGTTGGAAAACAGCTGAAGCTTGTCCAAGCTCCACATGCGTGCTAGAGATCTACGCACAGCAAGAGGCCCCCACTGCAGCAGCTGCAAGATGTCGGTGGCGGTATTATTGTTTCTGTTGTTTTACATTTATTTCCGGTTGCCTCGCTAGCAGGCAAGCAGGCAAGCAGGCAAGCAAGCCATCCTATATGCCTACATGCCAAACTAATTATGAAACGTATGCAAACTCCAATGTGAGTTTCCTTTTGCTCCATAAGGCTGCCCTATTTCTAAGCTCTTCTCGTAGATGAGCCTGAAGAGCCTTTAGGCCAAGATTTGCTGCAGCGCACGCTGCCCATGCAGAGATATAGGTCTGTTCTGCCAGCTTGCAGATGTACCTGAGCCATTGTCTGTGCGGCGTGCTTTGCCACAGATTCGAAAATTAGCCTTCCGACAACAAGGTTGCTAACCAACAACTGAGGACTTCGACGGCAGCAACAACTACTGCTACCGCTACCTCTACCATTCCTAGCACTCCTACACCAACCACCGCCACCACCACCACCACACCCGCTACTACTGGACCCTCATATCCGGCATGCGAGGACTCCCAACACAACCTTGCAGACAACATGAAGACTCTACGTCTCAATGCCGTCCACTTTCGTGTCATGGTTTGCGGGCTTAGGTGTAATCAGCCCTTGAGGGCTACTTGCAGTTGCGACCCTACTTTACGCAAAACCCAATCGCAACTTACTCTGTCCTTTTACTTTTACCGTGATGTTGCGCTGGTTCTACTTGTAGAAGCTTGCTCTATCCTTCTGTCAGCCCTTACACGAGGACCATGACCCAACGGGGACCCACCACCCTGCCTGGGAGTGCTCAGTACCCCTCGTTCCCCTCGCTGAAAGGGGAAGAACATGCAAACCCCAAGATATCAGGATCAGCGCCCTGACGGACTTCTTCGTTGCTCGGACAGTTCCCGAGGCCATCCGAACCACAGATAGCAAGGGCACAAGATGTTATCTTGGACACATGACCCGAACGACCATGCTTGCAGCACGTGTGCACAGGCTCCAGAGATCGAGGATGTGATTGCTGGAGAGGAGGCCTCTCATCATGCGCAGATAGTTCTGAGTCAAGGATTTTTGTGCCCAATTATATACTCACAGGTTGCAATTGGCTTCACATGGCATGCATGAACCAATTTAGCGAGCACGCACGCAGGGAGCTGCCATCCGTCGTGGCCTTGAAAGCCTTGGCTTGGTCTGAAGCTGCTGTCCTTGCTTCCGGGAGATCGAACCAGCGAGGACAGCTCATGCTGAGCAGTAGAACCTGGGGTTCTGGGCCTCCCCAAGCATGGCTTCCCTTAAGGCCTTCCTCGCCTCGATGGTGAGAAGACCCGACGGCAGGTCGACATCGCAGAGAGTTTGCGCGTGCTTTCAGAAGGGTTACACCATCTTACGCTAACGCTGCAGAATTGTGAAAGACTGTTTCTTTCATCTTGCCGTCCAAGGACTCCAAGGAGTGTGTCAGAGATGTTAAGTTGCGTCGTAGCATGTTGGACTGACAAGGGGACAGTGTTAGTTTGAGTAGGACCTGTCTATTAATACCATGAACCGAGAGACGCCGGATCAGTGGCCACTACTAATACTGGGAACCAGGAGAAGCGGGATTAGTGATTAGTGGCCATGACAGTTAGGAATGATACTACCAGTGACACTACTCTGCTACTACCCGTAGCAATTTCTCGGATGTGTGGCGGAAACGTCTCGAGCTGAGTACATGTGGTAACTAAATAGTCAGTAAGGCAGAGAGAGAGAGAGAGTAGCCATTTTGGCTCAAGCCATGAGCGGTTCAAGCCCGTGGGGGGGCCTCTGTGAGCCCTTTCTCCTTCTTGTCTTCAGCACCCCCACGGGACAACCGACCCTTGCATTTCTCTCTGCCTCACTCCCTTTCTTCCGCCGCATTGCTGAAGGGGGAGGACAATATCTTTGCGCTCTTCACCTCGGAGGCCCACTCCGGCGACCTAGGTGTCTTCGGGGTTGTTCGGTGACCGCAGCTGTCCTGTCCTTCCGGGAGTTCCTGACCCGCTACCTGAAGGATTTCGGCGAGACTTTGCGGGGGCTACCCGCACGCCTTGTTCCGGGAGTTTTTCTCCGCTGGGCGAGGGAGTGTGTCTACTTCGAGATCGTGACAGTGGCAAGGCCGACGACCTAGTGATCTCCGCACTATGGCAAAGCAGACGGGGGACAGCCCGGTGTGCCTCAGATGCAAAAAGGGGCCATCGTTCCACGGGGGGCACACTCGCTCCGACCCCCGATGCGTTTTGCATGGATGTTCCAGTGAAGATGTTAAAGGGATCCAGGCTTTTCTTCGTCAAAAGCAGATTGACGACGCGGTGCAGGACTACCTCAACAGGGGGGATGACCCGATGCCTCCACAAACCCTTGCAGCGCCAACAACAGGGGGGAGCCCTGAGTCGACCCGCCTGTGCCTGAAGTGTCTAAAAGGGGGTAAGGGGGTAAGGCCAAGAAGCACCGCAAGCGCCGACGAGAAGATCCCCGACCACAGGAGGGAAACCGAAGATCCGCTCCAGCAGCTTTTTGGGATAACTAGTCCACCAACCAGAGCTTCCTCGCCCATGAGAACACCGGCGCGTGCAATGGCCAGTCCGCCGGCGGCCTTGATACCACCCCCGTTGACTTTCACCAAGGGGGACCTCCTCCGCGCCTTCTTCGAGTTCCCGACCAACCTCGAGACCGACTCCGCCGAGCACAAGTCCAACGAGAGGGGAAGCCTCAGCCCCTGAGCAACCTGAGTAGGTGTAGCCACCTCCGGTTAGGCCCAGAATGGGAACTCCCCGGGCACCGTCTCCGACCAGCTCCTGGAAACTTGCCAGCCACCCGGGGGACAGGAGAAAACGGACACCCAGGACTACGTCGAGGCCAACGCTCAAGTGGGGGAACCCGACGTCCAGGCTCTGCTCGAGCCCTTGCCGCCAGGATGGACAGCAGAGTCAAAAGCCTTGAACAGGGGACTTCACCCTGACAGCGACGTCTTCGAAGACGACCTCGACATGCCAAATGAGGAGGAAACCGGGGAAGACCCCGACAATGGCCATAACCAAGCTTCGAGTATGGCGCCCCCATCCCCGGTGGGACCACCACCGCAGCTGCGTGCTGAGCAAAAAGCCCGACTACAAGCACTCCTCAAACAACGTGACGAGCATGGCAGAGCCCCTTTTGGCCTAGACGAGTTCAGTACAGACGCTGAAATGTGGGCCGCCTACCGTCGCAGCCAAAAAGCTTCCTACCGCGAATACCGAAAAAGGGAGCGAGTGGCGGGCACATGGACCAAGGACCAGCAAAGAGGGGGGCAAACCCTAAGGGGCAGAGAACGCTCACCACTTCCTCGACGACGCCGACATCAAGACGGGGGAGAGCCCTACGGTGAGCAGTGAACAGGTGAGAGAGGCTGTTTTTCTTTCAAGTCAGGGGGCAACCCCCTAGGCACCAGGCGAAGTGGTATGCATGTGTAACACACTCAGATCCGCTGGACGTTTTTCCTCAGTTCCTTTCAATTCTCGCACGGGGTGAAACCCCCTTGGGAGTTCTCTTCCAGATTTCTTTTTGACGGGCCGCTGGAGCCTCCATGATCCTTACCTGCCATGCCCCCGCTCGGGGCGACAGAGCTCATGCTCTTTGCTTGCAATTCGAAGCCACAAGCCGTGTACCTAGCTTCTTTTCATGGTAAGCCCAGGGGAGACTGCGACCTTTGTTCCCTGCTGATCTAATTCTCTTGCTTCTGAACTTTTCTCCCCGTCGCGCTACCCAAAACACACAACATACTGCAGATTGGCATAGGGGAATATCCTCTGGGAAAGCGCTTGTACATGCATGGCTGCAGCCCTGGTTGCGAGGTTATGTCCCAGGGATTCTGCATTGTCCTTTGTTTGGATCACAGTCAGCCTGCAGTGTGCTTTCTGCCGATACTTGCAGTTCCATTGATTTTGCACGTCGAGTTAATAACTCGCCCCACAACAGTCGGGGGCACTGAAGCGCGCGGGCAGGGGGAGCAATCCTTCTGCCCATAGCCCTATAGCGAGAGAGAGAGAGAGAGAAGACCCGTCCCCATGCCCAGGAGATAGATAGAGAGAGAGAGAGAGTAGCCCTGGCGAAAGAAAGAGAGAGTAGCCATTTTGGCTCAAGTCGGCTGCCGCTTCCCCGTTTGGGGGGCACCGAGAGGCGGCCCTCTCTCGTTGGCAGAGGGTGATCTCTGCCTTCGGGGAGGGTGGACGTTTCCCGAGGTGGGGTCGGCTTGAGACCATTTGTTGCAGCCCATTTCAGATCGGATTGCCCGGGGTGACTTAATCCTCGGATCCCTGACCCGGGCCCTTGCTCTCCTCTCTTGGGGGGGAGTGAGGTGGCCCCGCAGTAAGGATCATGGGGGCAAGACGGCGACCATCGAAGACATTCTGGACGAGGAGGCGCGGGAGCTCATCAACAGGGGAACCCAGCCCATGGTGCCGTGTCGGCGAATCCGATACAGGTGGTCGGGGAGGCCTGAGACCCCGGAGGGGGACAAGACAGAAAGCGTTGAAACAGTCAAAAGCTGATGAGCACCACCGGCCAAAAAGACGTGAGCTGCAGTGAGAATCTGGGTTTTACCGTGACGCCTTAGCCTTGCAGAGACCGCTGTACCTAGGGCAAGGGCGCAGGCGAGGGAGTTTTGTTTTTGGGAGTTTGACGGTTGAGAGCTGTGGTGCGGGGTTATGGGAGTGCTGCAGTTGCCTAAGCCCCTCCCCACTGAAGTTAGGCAGCCGTACACCTTTGACCAAAACGGTCACAATCCATGAACACATGCGGGGAAGCAGGCTACACCTAGGAAGCCTTTTCATAGCCTGGCCCAAATGGCCAAACGTCTCCAGTCCTTTCGCAAAGCCGACATGTGTACCACATGAAAAGGGGACACGACACTTAATTGGGGGGAGTCGCTTTCAGTTAGGGACTTTTACAGCACGTCAGGGGATGTCCTGGCTTAAAGCCAGGGTGCATGTTTGTGTCTTGCGACCTCCCCCCGACTACTTTAGCTTCGGAGTGGGTGGCCCCAGAGTGGGGGCGCCAAACAGCCCCATGTACAAACAGCTAGAGGTACGGAACCACAAGGCCGGGATGCAGGTTGGGGTTTAGGCTTAGAGGTTTGCGGTTGGCGGTGCGGAAACCCGGCCTTGGGGGATCATACAGCTCACCCTGCCCTCTTTTCCAGTGCGCGGTAACGCGCGGAGGGTCTGCGCACGTAGACTCTCCTGGCTGCGTGGAAGAAGAGAGAGAGAGAGAGAGAGAGAAAAAAAAAACAAAAGAGCAATTAATGAGTTAGTTTTTCCCGGCACGAGAGTCTGTAGGACTGGTGCTTGAGCGAGGTCGGGGAAAACTAGTGGAGTACTTGTGCAAAATCAGGTTTCCTGAACAACCGCATGCCTTCGCACCTAATCACGCTGTGACAACTCAACAACTAAAAGCAACAACGCTCCTAAGCTTCGACCTCTGCGTGCCTTGAAGTCTTGAGCATTCGCCATGTATAGATACCACAAGCGCCCGCTCGAGACCATCTTTGGTAACACAACACATCAGTGCTAGCCACTCCCCAAGTAGATGCTCGATTCCAACAGCATGCGCTCGAGACACACATCCGTGATCATCAGCAGCATCACAACACACCAATGCAGCCTACTGTATTTTTCAATACAAACTTGTCGGTTATGAACGAACATACCTCCCCATATGTGTTTCCAGTGGGCTCGCATAAATCCGATGCTACTATGTTGCTGGTATTACTACTACAAACTGCTAACTAAAACTCCTTACTCCTCACTCCTTACTTCTACTACTGCTGCTGCTGCTGCTACTACTACTACTACTACTCACACTCACTACTCACTACGCACAACTACCACTACGGTACCTACTACCTACTACCTACTAACTGCTACCTACGAACAATAGCAACAACATCAACAACTACTGCTGCTGCTACTACTACTACTACTACTACTACTATTACTACTACTACTACTACTACTACTCACTACTCACTACTCACTCTCACTATGCACTACTACCACTACAGTACCTACGACCTACTACCTACTAACAACAACAACTACTACTGCTACTACTACTACGACGGCTATGGCTACGGCTACGACTACGACTACGCCTACTACGACGACGACTACTACTACTACTGCTGCTACTACTACTACTACCACTACTACTGCTATTACCATTACCACTACCACTACGATTACCACTACGATTACCACTACGACTACGACTACTACTACAACTGCTGCTACTACGCAACTACTACTGCTACTACTGCCACTACTACTACTACTACCACCACTACCACTACTACCACTACCAATACCACTACCACTACCACTACCACCACTACTTCTACTAGTACTTCCTGCTACTACTACGACTACGACTACGACTATTACTACTACTACTACGACGACGATTACTACGACTACTTCGACTACTACGAGACGACGGCTTCTCCTACTCTACTACTCCCCCCCCTCTTCCTACGAGTGACTAACTTTTTTTACTACATGTAATTACTACGATTACCGAGTCCGCCGAATGCGCGTGGACGCGCGCACAAATCCAGAGCAAGTGCAGGCTGCAACAGACGCAGGAATGTGGGGAAACCGCAAGCTGCACAGAAATGCAGTGCTGCGAAGCCTTTAGAGTGTTCTGCAGCCTGCGGGAGCCACAGGACGTGGAACTGCTGGGCGTGTGGGTTGAAGTCCCGTCCGGCTGAACCCGAACCCCCGCCTATGTAAATAACGCCCGGCCCGAAATCATTCGACAGGAAGGGATTATCCATCGACTTATGTTGAAAATTAGTTTGGAGTGACGCCGAGTTTTTCCGGCCAGGTCAGGAAGATTGTGGAAGACATTGTTGGCATGGACGACTTTGACGATGCACTGCCCTTTCAGACTTCGAGTCTGCTAGACTGTTTTCTCAAGACGGGTTTCTCTGGAATGGTCACTGGCTGCATGGCTCAGGTCGGCTCAACCGCTAAGCGGTCAGAGCTGTTAGGAGGTGGGGCAGAGGTCTCACATAGCGCATCCGGGAGCAGGTTTATACATGACGAATTCAATTCTAGCAGGGCAAGAAGATGCAATCGTCCAGCTAGCTTGGTTGTATCATGCTGTATCTCCAAAAACAAGGCGCGACAATCAGAGGTGTGCCAGGCGGTGGTGGCACGTGCAAGATTGTGCTTGTAGAAACAAGTGTGTTCCTCACAGAAAGCCCATGCCAAGCAGTCAATGGTGCTTCTGCCGCGATGGCCGTCCACGAAACCACTAGCACGAACCTGCCAGAGATCTGGACGTGCGGAGCCTACAGCTGTTTGATTCAAGCACTTGCCGTAGAATCTTGCAGAGTCAGCATCGTAGTCGGAAGCTGCTCCAAGGTCTTTGGAGAGCTTCCGCAGTCTGCAAAACCTCGCCCTGGCAGCTCGTTTGCAACGAAGCACTTTCAAGTGCACAGCCAGCAGACCGAGAAGATGCAGCCACGGCCAGAAGCCTCGGAGCACATCTTTGAATCGGATTGAGGCCATTAGTAGCCCTGCAAAGCTCGAAGTGTGTGACCCAGGACCTTCTCGGCCTTTGGCAGGCGCGACCGGGCAAAACCGTCATCTTGCAGCAAACGCCGTTGGCCATGGGTGTTGAAAAGTGCCTGCTTCATCCGTTCGAAGTCGGATTCAACACACCGATATCCGCAAAACTCAGACCATTCACCCTGTTAAGGACGTGGGTGCAGGCAAGAAGGAGACGCATGCAGACGCCGAGGCCGTCAAGCCGTACCGGTGGGCAGTCCTTTGTTTTTGTTTTTGCCGTCGTTGTGGCTTGTCCTGGTCTCGCCAGACTCCACCTTGTTGTTTGTTGTACCGTATTCTTTCTCGGTCGCCACTCCCTCTCACCTCGCTGGTTCACTCGCTCCGCCCCTCTCTCTCTGTTTATCTCTCTCTATCTCTGCTCGTCCCTCGCTCCCGCTGCATCTGCTTGTGGGTTTTTCTCGTTCGCCCTCGCTCGTTGCCTAGAATGGCAGGAACTGTTCGCGGCAAGTCTTGCAAAAGTCAGGTCGGGAATGACGGTTGACATGTTGATGTTGTTAATGTTGCTGATGTAGGTGTGATGTTACCTTTGTTGCCGTCTCCCTGTCGTTGTCGTCATCGTCGTCGTCGTTATCGACTTTATCGTTGTCGTGGTCGTTGTCGTCGTTGTCGTAGTGGTGGTTGTTGTTGGTGGTGGTGCTGCTGCTGGTGGTGGTGTGTTGTTGCTGTTGATGATGATGTTGTTGTTATTGTCGTTACTGATGCTGTTGTCGTCGTCGTGGTGGTTGTTGCTGTTGTTACTGTTTGTGGTGTCGGCGGCGACGGCGGCGGCGGCGTTGGTGTCGTTATCGGTGTCGTTGTCGGAGTCGTTGTTGCTGTTGCTGTTGCTGTTTTGTTGTTGTTGTTGTTGTAGCCGCTACTGTACGGTTCACAGACGGCATCTTAGCTGTGCCAACTGGGCTTCTGGCGCAACTCTAAAGGTTTGCAACAGGCTCCTTTGCGAAGTGTAGGGGACGTTCTTCTGCCTGAGCCATATGAGTGTGCCTCGGAGCGTCGTGCCTCTGCGGACTGCCGGGTGCCAATTCCCGGGCCTCCCGCGACAGCAAGAGGTAAGCGGTAGGGTTTCCACCTTTCCGCGCCATGGAGGGAGCAGTATTTGGTTTTACACCAGGTGTTGCGAAACTAGCGGATGGCGCGCCGACTGTGCCTCAGTGTTTTTCCCCCACCCTTGCTTTTACAAAAGGACCTGCCGCACCCAGCCTGTCAAGGTCGTAAGTTGGCCGTTTTCTGAACTTGGTTACCTTGCAGGAAGCTTTCGAAACGAGGCCTCGTTCCTTGCCTGTCTTCGACGTTTTAACTTCTGGACAAGACACCCAGGGACAGCTGAAGGTTTTTTCTGCGCAGTTTTGCTGGCACTGTGGTTTTGCGCTTTACGAGCACTCTTGTACAAGACGGACCCGGATCGCCTGTGCTTTTCACGCAGTCTGCTTCGGAAACTACACCTTCTTCCAAAGGCAGGGTAGACTGCCACCGGCTGTGACGAAGCCAGTGCGATCGAGTTCCTCCTGCACTGTTGAAAGCCTTTTGAAAAGCGCCGCTGTTAAGCTGCCAGCACCTGGGAACAAGCCAAACACGGGAGAGGTTGGGTGCCACTTTGAGGCTTGCAACACGTCAGCATCTTCCCAATGCTGGCCCTGATGTGCACCCCAGGGACTTTTCTTGTTATGGGGTGCGCTTGAGGGCCTGGGCCCTGGGACTCCTATCCTCCCTTGAGGGGGAAGCCTTTCCACAGGCCGCCGGGCCACACTTGTCTTCAGAACAAGGCGCAGATTGGGACACCGTGGACGCGGGTTCAGAAGAACAGGCCAATGTCTTCAGTCCCAATACGGTGTCTACCTTGGTACGGCTCCACGTCACATCTGGGTACAGTCGCTAAGCGCAAAATGGAAATAAGCACTTTGGGCCCCCAAATCCCGCCCCGGAGCACACCATAGAACGAGATCGCTCCAAAGTTCGCTTGCGGAGATGCTCCCAGCGAGGTGCTCCCCAACGTCATGCCCGAACATGAGCCAAGTCCACAGACTAGCGAGTGTTTCAAGTATATAGATTCCACGGATTTCCCGAGCCAACATACAAAGAAATCTCACAGCTGGTAGCAGCTTTCAGGAGCGTGCCGGCTGCTGAGTGAAGCAGTGTCGAGAAGCAAAGTGTTTTGACCCGAACTGGAACCTGCCAAACCGAGTCAACCAAGAGTCGAAAAACTCGCAAAGCGAGGAGAAGGTTCACTCCCACAGATCGCCTCCTGCTGCGTGCGCACGAAATGGTGTTGTGCTTGTTGTTGGTGGTGGTTGTATTGTTGTTGTTGTTGCTGTTGCTGTTGTAGTTGTTGTAAGGATCTTTTTGTTTCTGGTTTTGCTGGTGGCGGTGGTGGTGGTGGTGGTGGTGGCGGTGGCGGTGGTGGTGGTGGTGTTGCTGTGGCTGTTGGTGGTTTTCTTGTTGATGCCGTTGCTGTTGGGGCTGCGCTTGCGGTTGCGGTTGCTGTTGTTGGTTTTGCTTGTGGTTAGCTGTTTGTTGTTGTCTGTCGTTGTAGGTCGTTGTTTGTTGTTGTTGCTGCTGCTGGTGTTGTTGCCGTTGTCGTCGTGTGTTACTTGGTGTTGGTTGTTGTTTGTTTGTTTGTTGGTTGGTTTGTTTGTTTGTGTGTCGTGCGTGTTGTGTGTGTTCGTGGGTGTGTGTGTGTTGTGTGTATATGGTTGTATGTGTGTTTCTTTGTTTCGTTGTCTGTTTGCGTGTTTGTTTCTTTGTTTGCTTGCTTGCGTGCTTGTTTGTTGTTGGATGTTGCTGGTTGTCGCTGGTTGTGCTTATTGTTCTTGTTTTTGGTTTTGTTCTTGTTGTTGTTGATTGTTGTTGTTTGCTGTTATTTGTTGTAATTGCTGTTTGCGGCTGCTGCTGCTGCTGGGTTGTTGTTGTTTGTTGCTTTGTGTGCTTATGTCTTTGTTTATGTGTTGTTTGTTCGTCTGTTTCATGTTTGCTTGGTGTCAGTTGTTTGGTTTTGGTTGTTGTTGGTTGTTGTTGCCGGTTGTTTCTTTGTGTTTTGCTTGGTGTTTGTTGGTTGTTAATTGTTGGCAGTTTTTCTTGTTGCTGCTGCAGGTCTTGTGTTTTTGTTGTTGTTTGCTGTTGTTTGTCGTTTGTTGTCTGTTTGTTTGTTTCGTTGTTGTGGTTGTCGTTGGTTCTGGTGGTCAGTTGTTGTTGTGATTGGTGTGATTTTTGATGATCCTCGTGATTTTTGTGATTGGTTTTGTTGTTGCTGGTGGTGTTTTAGTTGGTGCGGGTGTTGGTGTTGTTGCTCTTGCTGCGGTTGGTGCTCCTACTGCTGCTGCGGCTCGCGGTCGAATGGTGGTGCTGGTGGTAGCTGCCGCTGCGGCTGCTGCTTCTGCTGCTGTGGTTGTGGTTGTGGTCGGCCGTTGCTGTGATTGCTTGATGTTTGGCGTTATTGAAGTTATTGTTTGTGTTGCTTGGTATGTTCTTGTTGTTTGGCGTTGCTTTAATTGCTTGTGGTTTTGGTGGTTATTGTTGTTGGTGGTGGTTGTCGTTGTCGTCGGCGTTGTTGGTGTTGCTGATGTTCCCACTGTTGATGTCAGTTTCAGACCACACATGCGAGCCTAGAACTTTCCCAGCCCGTGTCAGTCAGTCATGGGTTGATTGATGCTAATTCCAATCATATTTGCTATATTTTGCTATGTTGAGCTGCTTCGGTCATTTGTACCCGGCTAGCGGCTAGCTTCCTGGATCCAGTCGCATGCAAACATGGCTGTGACAGGACATTGTCGGGGCGGCTCTGCAAGCCACAGAGAAGTGTATCAAGCAGTTTGGACCTCGGGATTGGAGAGATGCTTCAGCGCATGTAAGTGTAGGGTTGGGACCACTTGCCAAGGTGGCAGCAGCGCTGCCGTGCTTTGGCAGCGAAGTGCCAGGCGAGAGGGCTTTGTCTCAGAAGGTCTGAAGCATCGCTTTGTTTTTGCGTGCCGTCGCGTCGACAGTAGCTGTTGACATCCGTGAACACTTGCACTGCCGGTACTCGACCGTGGGATGCCATGTGTGCAGGAGCTGGTGGATCTCATCGAGGAGAGGCTGGCCACCCTTCCCAAAGGAAGCTATGCAGAGGAGAGGTCCGAACTCGGGGCACTGCGGGGATCCGCAGGGTGCGTCCCTCGTTTTGCTGCCTCGCCTGTCAAGTGCCTGAGCTGAACACTCACAAATGCTGAGATCGCTGCAGGAGCTTGCTGCTGCGCTAACAAAGCCCTGGCAGCCACGAGTTGCTGCCCTTCGCAGGCGACCCGTCACTTCTGTGCAGTAAGGCCGGCGTCTTGGTGACAGGCACTTTGCATTGAATGTTGGGCACGTTGATTCTTCCCCCGAGAGCACCAGTGTCAAACGGTGTTCAGCAGCAGTCGCAACTGAAACAAATTCCGCATCCACGATGCCACGCTCGGGGGCATGGCTCATAGCAGTATCACAGGTTGCTGGACACAGTCGATGGGGCTGTGGAGGAGCGACTGCTTTTAACACTCAAGAGACGGAGCGGAGCGGAGCAACCCGTGCTAAGTTGCGGTCTCGCGTTTGATGACGGGCTGGGGGAAAAGGGGTACGTCGCTCTGTTGTGTTTTTTCTGCCCCAGTTCTCGGATTCAGCTGCTAGTGCAGCCCAGGAGCAGGATCGCTTGCGCGCTGGCCTCGCTGAAGCCTGCGCAGCCCTAGGCCAGGCGGGCTTCTTGGCATCTCGCCGAGAAGGGCCGCTACTGTAGGGATTGCATACGTCCGCGCACTGCACGGGCTGAGCTCACAATGAAGCCAATATAGATGGCCATAGGCACGTCGCCAAGAAATCCTTCACGACAACGCCAAAGCCCTTGCGAGGCCTGGATCCCTCGGACGTCGCAGGCATGAGCCCCGAGGAGCTCAAGGCAGAGGCCTCGCTCTAAGTTCGATGCCTCCCTATAAGCATTCGCTGCGTCTCAGGGACGGGGGAGGCGGATGTAGGTGGTTTGAGTGCTTTTCTTCTGCATTTGAGAAGCTCGTAGCTCTAAACGTAAACGGTCGCCACAGGGACCGGCATGCACCAAGAACTCTTGGCTCGATTTACACCTCCGCGAGGCCGCACGGCGGGAGCGTGAGCTCAAGCACCGGTACGAGGAGACGCTGCGGGCCATGGGCCGCTTGGGACGTCCATGGCGACATTGACATAAAGGGCGGGGGTGGAGGGTCCGAGTTGAGACAGGGCTTCAAGGATCGGTAGTCACATCATAGGAGCAGGCTCCGGGCTGCCCCAATTGCTAACATGTCGCAAGAGAAGAATTTGGGAATTTAGGGCATAGGAGCAATACGATGTCAGTCAAGCAAATTCCATTGACCCAATTCCATTGACCCGGGAAAGTGGGTCCCGGTTTCGTCCCCCCCTGAAGCCGAAATTCCAAAGCTTTTGAAGACGAAATTGTTCGCAAGGAGCTGAAGCTCAAATTGTGCGCGAAGACGAAATGTGAAGACGAAAATCGGCCATGAAGACGAAATTCGGTTTGGGGCACGCTGAAGACGAAATTCGGCCCGAAGACAGAATAACTCATAATTACTCAGCGTTCTAGGCTCCGGAATGCTTCTCTGAAGACGAGAAATTCGGCCCTGCAACGAAATTCGGCCGCGAAGACGAAATTCGGCCCTGAAGACGAAATTGGGCCCCGAAGACGAAACTCGGCCCTGAAGACGAAATTCGGCCGCGAAGACGAAATGCGGCCCTGAAGACGAAATGCGGCCCTGAAGACGAAATTCGGCCCTTCAGGCTGGGGGTCGACCGAATTTCAGCCTCAGCGAATTCGAGCGCCGAATTTCGGCGTCAGGCACATTTTCGGCGTCAGGCTGAAGGCAGCCTGAATTTAAGCTTCAGCGAATCCGAGCGCCGAATTTCGGCGTCAGGCTGGGAGCAGCCCGAACTTAAGCTCAGGGATTTCGGGTGCCGAGTTTCGGCGTCAGGCACATTTTCGGCTGAAGGCACCGAGCTGATGACAGCCCGTCGCCGTGCGCAGGTAGCCCCTCCCACATTCGGACAGTCGACCAGTCTCAGCGCCGAAATTAGGCGTCGAGAGCATTTTAGGCGTCGGCCTTTGGTGAACCGAATTTAGGCTTCAGTGCCGAATTTAGGCGTCAGGACCATTTTCGGCTTCACTCGCTTGCCGGATCGAATATCGGCGCCGAATTCGAGCGTCAGCCGACTTTCGGCTTCAGCCAGCACCAACCGAATTTAGGCGCTGACGTTCGCTAATACGCTAGGGTTTGGTAGTCTCGGGGGTGTTTCGGCTGCAAGAAATTGCAGCGCTCCGTTGCAGATACTCAACTGGAGCTTAAGCAGCTCCACTCTCTAAACAGCAAGTTCAGGGCCAAACCTTTCACTTCTGTTGTCCCTTCTTGGGACGAGCTGATCGGACTCTAATTAATATTTCGTTAACGGTTCTGGACAAGCTCGACACGCTCTTCGTCCGGAGGCTCGTGAGGCTGATGGATACCCTGGGTAAAATTTCGGCTTCAGAATTTAATTTAAGCTTCAGGGGGGTACGAAACCGGGACCCACTTCCCCGTGTCCCTGCAAATCAGTAGCAAAGTGGACCCATGTAGTTAAGAAAACCGCTGCGTGTTTCCTGAATATTGGAGCATATTCGTATCCGAAATGTAGGTCACGAACATTGTCTACATGCTAATCTAAACACCTGCAGGCATGACTACAAGACACACATGTTACAGTGTTTATCCTTTTTGCACCCCCGCGAAACACATGTCTGGCTGGATGAATTTGCACAGCTTGCCAAACTGGTTGTTGCCAGCAGTTTGAGCAACAAACCGGGCAGACAGGTGCAGTAAGCTCAGTTTGAAGCTACATGAGCCTGCATGTGCCAAATCTCAACCCCATGTGCATTGAAACCAAACTGTGGTGTTTTCAAGAGTTGCAAAGAGTAGTCGGTAGTGGAGCCTTCCTAACGATTGAAATGCATGCCGTCACCGTTTTCGCACCTTGGTGGTGATTTTTTGCTTAGTGCGTACATCTTCGTTTCTGCCCGAGATGAATATGATGCCTGAGCTGCGGTATCAACGGCGTGCAACGCTCAAACTGGCTTCACAGTCATTCCGCTTGTTTGCATACAGCTTCTTGGTTACCTTCCGTCTATCATTTAATTCACGGCTTTCTCATTGCATTCTCACCTCTTGATGCTTCGTGTGCCCGTACATGCACTTTGGTTTCATGCTTTCCTTGCCACTTTGGCCGATCTGCCAAAGCTCCAGTGTTCCTCGACTTGTCAATTCGTCATTTCAGCGGGAAGGTTGCTCGACTTCTCGTGTCCCTGTGGCTCTTTCTCGAACTCGTGTCCCTTTGGGAGTTTTCGCACGCCAAGTCTGCGCCCAGGTCTCGACCCCGAAGATTTTCCGATGGATGGGATGGACCTCGCCTCGATGGCAGCCAAGCTCAAGGCCCGCTTACGGCGGCGGCGTAAGCCACTAAGGCTGTAGTGTGGCGGCATGTAGCGCCTCTAGCAAAGAGACGTGCTCTGAGAGCGAATGCGACAGGACATGGAGGCGAAGCTCGCAACACTTAGAGCTGCTCGTCTACGCCTTACGGAAGGAAGTATCACCGTTTTTGCATGCTGAGACTCAGGACTCCACTTTCGCGAATGCGCAGCGCGCCAAAGAGATTTGGGAGGCAAAGAATCGCAAGTCTCAGATTGAGCCAGGTCACCCAAGTCCCAGACTCTGGTTGCATCGGACTGGGTCGATTTTTGTGAATCTTTTGTAAACTTATTTAGTGGCTTCAGGCTCTTCGCAGACTTTCACGTCTAGGTCTCCTTTTCGGGGGCAGCTACATATCATAGGCGGTGACATCCCAACAAGATCCCAACGTGCTCGCTGTCCCATCAAGCTTTGTTTATGTTGATCTGCCCCAGCACTTTTCTTGATTGACGAGACTAGACATGAATTGCATGGCGTGTACAACACGGTTTTGTCTTCGCAGTGTTCTCGCGAGAAGCGCCTTTGAAGGATCTGACATGGATTTGAGCATTGAGATCCCCACGTCTGATAGGTCGTTGTGTCCAACTCAGTCAAGCATGCGACTTGCTGAAGCAGGTCGATGCTACAACAAGAAATCACAGGGTAAAACTGTATCCGGCAGTGAACGGTGCGGAAGGAGCTCCGCGAATCACCGGACATGCCTCGAGATGGCCAGGCGTGAACGACGGGTCAAAGCATCAGAAGCTGATTCCTTTCATGTGTGCACAAATTTTCTGTCGTGGGGTAGGCCGTGGCGGTGGCTGCCAACCCGCAGCAAAGCGTCACTGCGGCAATCGCATGTGCGGTGGAAGCCAGTCTCCGGGCATGGGAGGTCCAACCTGCATGTGTTGCTTTCCCTGGACCCCCGTTGGAGGATACAGTATGGAAC
This sequence comes from Symbiodinium sp. clade A Y106, assembly GCA_003297005.1. Taxonomy (NCBI): domain Eukaryota; class Dinophyceae; order Suessiales; family Symbiodiniaceae; genus Symbiodinium; species Symbiodinium sp. clade A. The sequence goes on along the minus strand of BGNK01001175.1, from coordinate 83,447 downwards.
GCAAGTCAATCTCCATATGAAACCACAGCCGGGCCGACAAAGTCAGATGCCCAGATGTTTGTCTTGCCTTCAATTTTGTCAGCCTGCTACTGCATGGCCGATGTCGTCTCATGCTATTGTCTTCGATCCGAACACCTCTGCAAGAACGCAGACATGTTCAATTCGCTTGCAGATCCCGCCTGCGTTCTTGTGAGAAAACTGAAGAATTTCTCAAGACAAGACCGGGAGATTCGTCGTCGAACAGGGAGATACGGGAGATTTTGATTGAAATTTCTGCACAGGACATGTTTCTTTTGGCGAAAACGCTCCGGATCTCTTCGAAAAAAGCAGGTCAGCCGCGATATGATGTGTCCCAGCCGTATGCAGGGCCGAAGTGCGTGTCCTAGCCTCCGGTGGAACATTTCAAAAAAAAGCTGTGCCAGGCTCGGCATGCAGAGCGCAGGAAGGACGCTGCAACTTGGACGGCGTTCTGCAAGCCTTACCAGGGACCTTCGATGCATGGTCACTGCTACGGCTCTTGCCGGTTGGCATGCTCCAAGGAAGCCCTCCATGCAGCCATCCGTGGCCACAGCTCAGCCAAGGTCGCCGAGGTAGGGCAGCTTGTTCCTGACGGGGGTTGACCAGTATACTTCTTGTTTTTGTCGGAGACGCGGTGCTCTGCCACATTGTGAAGCGCCCTCAAGAGGACCCTCGCCGAAGGGGAGAGTGCCCGACCCGGAAAAGCATGTTCCTGTCTTGGCATACAACGCAGCACTAGGAGGCGGCCTAGAGCAAGCGCATGCATAGATTACCCCACTAGATTATCCCCTGGATGAACAAGGTGCGGAAGCTGGCCAAGATTTGTATCAGTGCCGGTTGACATCAATACGTTCTCCATTGCACACATAATTTGCAGAATGATGAAGGCCGTTGGCAAATGCATGAGGAAGTACTCCAACGCAGTTCACACTGCCGAGGTTTCAGCAGGAAACACTCATCTGCCAGCAAGTCCCGCAAAGGCCCGTGGAAACCCAAAAGAATATCATGCATGAACATCGGAAGCAAGCCACCAGTCAAGGGTGCGCCACAGAAGGTGTGCTAGGTGTGACACTGGCTGACGCTTGTTCAGGACTTTCTGTCTTCCCATGCGGGTCTGCATGCAGCGGACCTGGAGGCTTTGACCTGCTGCAAGTTCTGAGAGTCGGCATCTACAAGCTGCAGTTACATGCGGTCACGGCATGTAAGGCACCCCAAGCAAGTGTTTGAACCCGAGTGTTTATTGAAGTGTGCGCGATGACTGTGCTCGGCTCAACGTCAGCACGCCCTCCAGACATGAACAGATGCTGAGCGATGCGCACACTTGCGCTATGGTGTCTCGTCGTCTGGCATTTGCCAAAGGCTATTGCAAATGCCAGTGGCGCAATGTCGCAGCAGCAGTGGCAAGAGTACCAGGACTGTCACAACAGAAGACGGTCAAGAAGCATGTTCATTGCATTTCATTGCTTTCCTGCAATCCGGGAGGAGCATGCTTATGCCCTCATGGCGAGCATTGAGGCTCCTTCACGGCTCTCTTGTTCAAAGCATCCGGACAACAACTCACTCGCTCAGCCCAGGGCAACAGCCCGGCCATCGAAGCCTTGCGCCGGCGCTTGCAAGCCCTCGCGCAGGCAGAGTGCGCGCCATCGTGTGGAGCCCATTTTCAGTAGGAAGGGCAGGTGCTGCCGGATGCGCTTGCATGTTGGGATGCGAACCTCTCCTGATGTCTTGCACAATGACACATGCAGATCAAATGATCAAACCACACAGGTGGCAATCTCACCTACAGTATATTACAGTATACCACAGACCGCAAGTTGACCTAAGCTATGCCTATGCTGCTACTTCTCCTGTTCCTGCTGTTGCTGCCACCTACTACTTACTACCCACTGCCTATGACCCACTACGCATCACCAACTACCTACTATCTACCAACGACTGTCCACTATCGGCTGTCTACTATCAACTACCTACTTATATACTGTTGCCTACTGTCTACCGTCTGGAATCTACAATCTACCCACTACCACTACCACTACCACCACTACTATACTATATACTACTACTACTACTGCTACTACTCCTGCTACTACTACTACTACTACTGCTACTACTACGATTCCTCCTACTGCGACTGCGACTGCAGCCCTGCGACTGCGACTACTACTGCTAGTACTACTACTGCTGCTACTGCTCCTACTGCTACTGCTACTGGTTGTGCTACTGCTGGTACTACTGCTACTGCGACTGCTGCTGGTACAACTACTGCTCCTACTGCTCCTGCTACTCGTTTTGCTACTGCGGCTACTACTGCTGCTGCTGCTGCTGCTAGGCGTGCCAGGTGGGTGACAAAACTACTGTTACTACTACTACTACTACTACTACTGCTACTACTACTACCACTACCACTACCACTACCACTACCACCACCACCACCACCACCACCACCACTACTACTACTCCTGCTGCTGCTACTACTACTACTATTGCGAGTGCCACTGCTACTGCCACTGCTACTGCTACTGCTACTACTACTACTACTACTTGTACTGCTCCTGCTACTGCTACTGCTACTGCTGCTGCTGCTGCCATAACTGCTACAACAATGACCGTCAAGAAGAAACAGCTGGAGGAGGCTGAGACTACGAGCACAACTCTCGGAGCCGCGGAACTCAACGAGGCAGCCGTGGAGGCCCTGTCCGTGAATGTCTTCTGCAGGTTCGAAGATGGAGTAATAATACTTGTCATCACCTTCACCACCATCGTTTCAGGATCCAAGCTCTGGTTCTCAATTGCAAGTGTCTTTGGAGTGTAATTTTTCGCGCTGAGGCAGAGATGGGCGAAGAAGAAGAGGAGTTCACAGAGGCTCCCTTAGCACCACCGCGCTTTCCACGAAGTCCGCTTAAAGTCCTGTCGAGGTTGACATTGGCTGCAGCTGGACTTTGACAGGTGACCGGCTGGTATTGCAGTTGCTGGTTCAGATGGCAAGTCAGCCTCCCCTGAACAGAGAAGCGGGCAACAGGCTGCTGGACAACATCGAAGCTGTTGGACCCTGACCCTGAGAGCTACTGCCACTGCCAAGATGTAGATGGCACAGGGAGCGCACAGGGAGCGCCCATGCAGCCCGAACAGTTCTACCGACGGCCTTCAACATCCTTGAACCCTTCACGGCATGTTTGCAGGTGCTCTCATCTTCGCCATGATCATTTTCTACTTCGTCAACTGGCCGGATGACGACATCAAGAGGTGCCCGTAAAGTGTGGGCAAAGAATGTTTGTGCACAGCTGGACCTTGTTCGCCACGCTCGAGTATTCGTTTTGGTCCCCTTCGAAGCTGTGACTCAGTGTAGCATCGCAATCCACCGAGTTCATGCCTGGGCAGCTGAGCAGCTGGTTTCCGGATAAGAGTTCGAGCTTAGAGGTACACGTGGTCGATCATAAACACCACGCTGTCCATCTTTGTGGCCGTGATGTCTTTTCAGGGCTGCGAGGCAGCTTGCCTCCAAAGAGAAACAGGAGTTCCAAGTCATGCTTGATGATGGATTCTGCGATTCTTCCTGTTGCTGGATCAGGAAGTCCTGATAGAGTTCGTGATCCACCCTATCCTGGGAGCATTCCCGACTGGCAGCGCAGAGATAGGCAGAGTTCTCTGCGGACTTTCAGCCGCAGCTAGAACAGCTAGAACCTCACATGTTCCTACCGTTCTGGTTCGCATGCGAACATCGTAGTAGACGTATGAAAGGCGGATTGTAGCACTCCCACACAAGAAGCTTCGCTAAGCTATGCGGTATTTCGTAACGATCCTGAAGAGACAGATGTTGGCATCGCACACAGCGAAACAGCCGTCCACTTGACAGTGCCTAGGGTTTGGTGTCTTTCTCGGCTGGCTCGCCTTCGCGCATTTGGCAGCCTGGCACTAGGAGGACTGCGCACAGATGACCTGCAGGGCAGGGCAGGGCAGGGCAGCGCAGGGGCAGGGGCAGGGCAGGGCAGCGCAGGGGCAGGGGCAGGGACAGAGGGCAAGAGCTTGCGCAGTCACTTCAGGATTTCGGTCGGTCGAACTGTGCTAGGCTTGCTGGGCCATGCCAAAGATGCTTTTGAAGCGAGTTTCCCGACACCCTGCAGCCCACTCCGCAAAGTCAAGGTTATTGCCTGGTTTGCTGGGCTTCTCTGCAACAGCGAGGCATGAATGTGAGTCGGGCTGTGGATTTGTTGCAGCGGTTTCATTATCGGTCTTCTGAACGTGGCATGCCAAATACCCATTTTCCGATAGAGTTGCACCTCCATGACATGTTTGGTGTAAGCTGGATAATGGCGATCAGCCACAGGTGTAGCCTGCATGAGTATGCAGAGTTACTACAGCGAAGTCGTTCAGGGGAAAAGCCAGAATTCCACCAGCTAGTTTCTGAATCACCCCAGCCACATCAGACAGGCATTTCAAGCGGCCCGCCATGCTGCCAGGATGCTTCTAAGCTGATGGAGAGGAAATGGGTTGTGGCAGACTCTATGCGCGGCGATCACGGTGAGGCAGACTTTGATGGTTCACATGATCAATGAAGCAGTTTGTGGTCAATCGCACGCTACCTGCGATGCGGAAGAACATGGAGACGCACTGAAATCTGCGATAATTCCGTGTGACATGATTCCGCGTCAGGAAGTGCCAACGGCGAAAGTCATTCAAGGCCGCGGGCATCCAACAATATGCTGTGCATCCAGATTCCAGATTCTGCCGGCACGCCTGTGGTCGCATGACATGGCAATGTGGTAAAGTCAAGTGAACCCCAAGCCAGGAACAAGAACCATTCAGGATCCGAGAGCCATGCAGCATAATCGATAGAGGTCCCACAGGCAAAGGTTCGGCCAGTGCGTGTGGAATTTCCACACTGCCTAGGCGGGAATGAATCACAATGGGCACACAATGAGGCATTGTGAGTATTCATTCGTTAGAATTCTTGATTGATCGCACCTCTACCAAGCTCCCTTGAGGAAATGATGCGAGTAAGAGTGCCTGACTGGCTGCCCAGCCCGCGTTGTTTGCAGTCATTGTGTCCGCTATAGTCGATGGCGATGTAGGAATACATAAGGTGAAGGTACAATCACATCCGTAGGTACATGGCAGCGACGGCGGTGCTGAGTGTTAGCCTATGACAGCGAAGTTTGTACCATGTGTGCCACAATGGTCAGGTCGGTCACCCTCATAATGTTTAGCTTTTCGCTTCAGTGTCGAGAAGGCAAAGGCTGTGAATTAATGAACCAGGTTGGATAGTACCAATTTGCAAAGATGTGTCGTACTGTATACAGTATACAGCGACAAAGAGACCGTGACACGTTATATTTACCGACACATTTATCTATGGACATTTATGTGTTGTTTTGTAGTTACTCATTTGTTTGTGGTTTTCTGTTTGTTTAGCCTGAAAATGCACAGACACGTTTTCTCGGCTTGTCTCCAACAAGTACCTGTGCAGCACATTTTCCATGCTTGTTGGCAAATTGGGATACAATGTGTGCAGATAAGAGCTAGTTCCTGTCCATGCACTCTGTTGCCACACGTGATGCAAGAGTCGTTGCTGAACATTGGCTGGATGACTGGTTGTACCCAAAACCTACATAGGGTCGCCATGGCGGATATGATGGCGGGTTGTGATCCACAAGTAGGCTTTGTACCTCCGACCTGAAGACATGTACAGAGCGAATGTCTTGCCGGTTTTTAGCGGGAAGTTGGACCGCAAAGCTTGATAAACCCAAGAGCTTCCTGCAGCAAGAAACTCTGCAGGACATTACGCGAAAGGTATTGCGACTCTCAAGGGCGTCGAGGTCTTCGTCAGCAGCCGCGCAGTGTTGCATGAGGGCTACGAGAGGCCATCTGCAGTTCTGCATGGCCTAGACTCAGACCTCCGGAAATGAAAATCTGGGTGCCAAGGCCAGGCAGCTGAGGAGGATGACAACTTCAAGTGTTGTGCGTTTCAGAATAGTTAGGCCACTTCAGTGTTCCGTTTCTGGCGAGTTTCTGTTCTGTTCCGTTCAGACTGTGTTCGACTGTTCGAACTCGGCCGGTCGCCGTCGCCAAAGTCGGCTTCGTCGCCTTTTGCGGAGGCGGACCAAGTGTTGGGCGATGCTGTTTGCACACATGGCCGGCTTTGCAATGATCAGTGCCGGCGGTCGGGATCCTAGAAAGTGGAAGTGGATCTATCCCCGGCCCGGCGTTGCTCTCCGACTTTGACCGGCTTCACTTGTCGAAGCAGCAAGCTTCATGTTGGGCCAGTGTTTGGCTCTGAATTGACGAGCATACCGCTTGAGGCGACCTGCAGCATTGGGATCCTTTCATGAGCAGCCCTGCGTATAGCTGGCTGGCGGTGGTGACACATCTGAAAAGAAACGTTTTTATCATTTAGTCAGACAGGATATGTACACAGCAAGGCCTTCACCTAAGAATGACTTCAGATCGCATCTGGAACATCACATCCGTGCCAGTTTTCACATGCTCGAGGCTGCATTCCAGCTACCCTACGGAGATGTGCGTTTAGGCGACGGGCTTCTAATTCCGCAATCTGGCTGATAGCCAAGGTCATTTGTGCACTCTTCCTGCTGCTCCTTTTCTCATTCACTGCACGCTGCCTGTACCAAGAAGGTGGGGAGCCGCGCCCCAAGTTTGCGAGGCCTCCGAGTATACTTTCTGTTCCCGCTGTGGGCGTGCCTCCTTGAGGTTTGCGGAAGCTAGGAAACTCTATAAGGAGGAGGGCCACTTGGTGGCATGTGGGTTCGAGGGTGGTGAGCAGGAGCCATGTGCCATTCGGAAACCAGGCCGTACCAGGTCAACTGAAGTTTTGAACTGGTTGGCAAGCATCCCAAATTATTGTTGAACAAGAAAAGGGGATTCTACGGTCTTCCAGTGTGCTCCTACAAACAGCAAACGGTCTTCCAGCGTGCAGAACTTCCCTGCTGGAGGAAAGGATGCCGAGGACGACATCTTTTGCCTGGCGGTGTCCTTCCTTTGCGTTCAGTCCCTGCGCTTCACGTTTTCAGGCACGAAAGGGAAGGACGGGGTCCGTGGCGCGTCATTCGATACTCGGACCCCGTGCACTTTCGTTATGTCACTAGTGATGACCTCGCAGATGAAGAACAGTGCGAACGTTTCACACGCACATGACATTTGGCTCAAGACACAAAAGAGTGTTTCGCACGCTGTGTCTTGTTACACGTGCATGCCACGTAAATAACTGGTTAGCAACCTGAGCTTCGTGGTCACTGTGGTAGGTTAGGCAAAGCCTCTCGACGCCATAGTGTCCCTCCGTACTCCATATCCGCACACCTGCCCTTAGGTCGTGCTGAAATTGCGAAACAGGAGCCCCGGGCCCTGCCATACATAAGCCAGAGCCAGGCTCATCGTCATTTCACATCTTCGCCCGTCACCGTTGTGTTTTCCACGCGACATTATTGTTTCGACATTATTCGCTTGCGTATGCAACGCGCAGAACCAGAGGAACACGCAACCACATTTCAGACACTTCGTTGGGTGTACTTTGATCTGAAGCAGAAGTATTGTGCATCCTGCTGCCCCTGCCTGTGGTCTAGAATTGTAGCCCGGAACGAGAGAAGGCTACGTATCCTCATCAGGTGGGAAAGGTTTCTGTTTGTAGAGTTCTGGCACGGTGGTTTCGCTTCGGGGATTACATCTTGCACCTACGCAGACTACGGTATCGATACTTCCGCCCTTGGTTCGTGGACGATCACACCGTTCCACGTACTCTCCCTAGCCAGGTACTTTCGCTGTGCACATCTCCACTTCCGAGTGTCGAGATGCATCCAGTAAGGGTCTTTAACTAAGCAAGCAACCACCCATGTCCTCTTGGCAATTTGAGACTTCGGCAGCTTCTTTCCAGAGTCTTAAGTTCCAAAGATTACCTCGATTCAGGGTGTTCGGTTGAGTTCCTTCGCGGCTGACTCCCGGGCATCCCCAACTGCAAACGCAGCGACAGCACTGTTGGGACTTCCCCGTGCTGTACCAACCATCCCAGTTCAGGGCATTCGGAGGTTTGTTGAAACACACCATTCTCTTCCCTTCGTGGCTCAGAGCGGCCGTTTCATGCGCTGACCCAACTTTATAGGTTCACGGGGGTATGATTTTGGGAGCATTGGGTTAATTGCATAGGCTTGCCACCATCGCCTCGGCTTCAAAGTGTCATCCCTGTCGGCCTCGCCAGCCTTTTCTCGACGCTAGGTATTCTGTTCCCCGGCCTCGCCAGCCTTTTCCCGGCGCTAGTTTCGCAAAGGCTTGCCACCAGTGCCTAGGCTTCAGGGGGTCAACATCGGGTTCAGATTCCACGGGTTTTGTCTTAGTCGGCCTCGCCAGCCAAGTGTCGGCGTTTGGCAGTCTCTGATTCGCGTGCCACGGCTTTTGGAATGCCATCGTGGAGCGAGCTCATTGCAGCTTTCGGGCATGTTGATTCGGCAGAGGGTTTGTCCGCCAGAGTCAGCAAACAGGCGCTCAGAGGCTCCCGTTGGCTCGTCGGATTATCGGAGACGCAAGTCTGCTCTTTCGCAACTCCGTGCCATCATACAGCTGACTATTGCGCAAGAGGGCCAGGAATAGATCTTCTCCGAATCCGCGAGGCGGAGCTTGAGGGTGCCCAGTCATTGTCACGAGGTTTCTTGGAGACTTACACGTTGGAGCTCCTAGGTGAACTTCAGGCATTGTATCCTCCTGCGCCGGAGCCTGCGAGCTCTACGCTGGAGGGGCGTGTTCGTTCTCGATCCCCACCTCGCAACGGGATAAGTCTGTTGTCGGCAGATAACACCTTACTTAGCGGAAGACCTCTGCCCCCTAACCCCCCGTTAAAGCCGTACCTTGTACACAAGGCCCTAGCAGTGCACCACGACTGCATCCGAAGCAGAAAGCCCGGCCGACAGCGCGGCATGCGCAGGACAAGGATTTAGACGAAAAGGAGTTCCCAACTTTAGCGGATTCCTTCAGGGTTCGGTTTGTTTCGAGAGAACAGACAGCGAGAGAAGAAGTGCGCGATTGGACAGCTGCTCAGTGGCAACGTTACAACCAGGCTTCGTCTTCTGCTGATTTCGGGGCCGCTGACTGAACCGCGGAGGCCGTTGAGGTTGTCGAGGTTCGCGAAGACATTCCTGTATTGTGTATTGTTTTCTCTTGACTTCAGCGGCGTCCTTAACATTCGTCAAGCATTTGAGCAAGCTCTCGAAGGGTTCGCCGATCCCAAAGTGTCCGGAACTGAAAGGGTTGGAACCATGTTCCCCTCTTAGTGTAGACTCCGCCCCAGCTGCACGTCAGCGCTATAGGATCATCAAATATGGTCCGACACCCGGATGCAGGAGTTGCACCTAGAGAAGCGGAGCCCCGTGATTACGAGGTGCTTGTACTCCCCCTCTGAAGCCGGAGCTGTCAACATCGTTCTCCGAACATCGCCGAATAGCGAGTTCCGGAGCCGTGATCGTGAGATCCGCCGAGCGCCCGGGTCACACACAAAGTCCAAACAGCTGGTTTGAGTAGTGTTGCACCGGTTCTGATGATGTTGGATTGGCTGCACATGCTCATGACGTTAGCCGTCTTCGTGTAGGTGAATGTGCATTTGACTTGTCCAATTCGGATTATGTGCGTCAGATTGAAGGGCAACTTCGCCCTGCGGCACATGTGTGGTTTAGTCCTCCTTCGCTCTCGCAGAAATCCGCTAGTGCGAGAAAACAGGGTTCGCAGCAAAGCTCGAGCCGCCAAGCGAATGTCCAATGCCAGCGAAGTCATCAAGCACGCACTGCAAGTGGCTAAGGGTGTTATCTCCAGTGATGGTCACGTGTCCTTTGTTTGGCCAGCTGACGATGATGCGTGGAGCACTTCAGAATGCAGTCAGTTAGAGGATGGTTTCCGCTTGTTTCGGTCGTACTTCCGAGGCCCTATGGAAGGTAAGGAATCTTCGATGAGGCATCGTTGGGCCGTTTCAACCACCTCACTTCGCATTCTGCAGTTGTTTGGACAACATGACATAGAAGATAGTATACCAGAAGGTAGCATACCCGGTGAGAAGCCAAAGGCCCGAACCCCTGGATCCACTTTCGGATTCACTGCTAACTTCGCGAATCTTGTCATCGAGTCTTATTTGCCCGAAAGGTTCTACGCAACATCCCATCCATGTTGTCTTCTAATGCCCTTGTCACCGGCAACCTCCCCAGGTCCGAAGCCGTAAAGGCTGAGGCCACCGGACTAAGGGCGAATGACACATGGTCTGACGAGAGCGTTGAACCGCTTGCAATGTTGAAGCAACAAGCCGCTAAAGAGAATCGCCGTGTCAAGATTGCACATCTTCACACGCTCTGCGGGCTGCGGGCTTCAGAACTTCGAATTAGGACCATCACATTACAAGTACAAAGGGCGAATTGTTTGTCGAGGTGACGATATCAGGGACGGCTTTGGGGCTCAGGTGATCTGTGATGCCCAAGATACGGCCGCAACCCCAACGGGCCTAGTCGGCCTAGCGGCCACGCTGTTTTTCGGACTTCGTCCAGGATGTTCAACCTCCTGCAGCGACGCCGTTTAGGCACACCTGCAGGCTCCAATTGGAGATGACACCTGGTGCGTCATACCGGTCGTGTTATGGCTTCCGTCATGGCTCGAACCGTATCCGCCGACCACCAATTAGTACGTAGTCAGATTGAACAAGTCCCTTTATGGGCATCCTGAATCAGGACAGCGCTGGCAAAAGCACCTTGAAGAAAGGCTCCGTGTGGGACCGAGAGCAACGAGTACCCTTCCGCATGGTTCTTCACTCGGGGTGGTCGTACCCTCGCTCTAAACGTGTACGTGGATGATCTTACCCGTAGCGGGCCAACTGAACTTCACGCACCGTTCTGGACACAGTTGCGTAAGAGTGTAAAGTTGGACCCAGAAGTGTTTATCCAGGGGGTAAAGAAGGTCGTAGAATTCTTGGCAGGCACCACGGCTTCATGAGAGATCAGTTCGTTGCAACAGGCGAGTTTGACATGAGAAGCGATGCCGAACATCTAGCTGAACTGCGAGATTGCTGGAGTTTCGCCAGACAAGTTCAGGCGAGTTCCGTCCCCGGCAATACCCGAAAGCCAAGCCACCGACTCCCAACTTCAATCCGAGGGGCCGAGGGAGAACTTCACAGTTCGGCATCGCACGTGCTGATGCGGGCTCTCTGACTTAGCCGATTAGCATGTCCCGACATATCATTCATAGTCACCCGTCTTGTGTCTAGGGTTAGCAAGTGGGCGAAAATTGACGATCGTCAACTGTTCAGGCTCATGTCGTACCTTCATCACAGCAACCACTTGACACTCCAACGGACAGTTTCGCAAACCGAGAACGGCTGATCACTGGAAGGCTTCACGGATGCTGATTTCGCAGCATGTCCGCACTCTGCTAAGTCGACATCGCGAATAATCATCATGATCTGCACCGCAACGTGCTTGTACCCAGTACATTAATTGGATGTCGAAGACACAAACATCCACCGCACGCTCAACCACAGAAGCAGAACTCATTGCCCTTGCTACGGCGATGTTTGCTGTAGTTGAGAATCTTCAGGCGGTTCTTGAAAGCCTTCTCGGAATAGACGTGCCTGTGCTGTACCAGCAGGTTAGCTCCACTCTCCTGGCTGTGTTGAAAACAGGCTACAGTGCCAAACTCTGGCATGCAAACAGAGTGCATCGAGTCAACGTCGCATCGGTTTGCGAGCGCCTTGCAGAGCCCAGAATTTCAATTGCTTATTGCAAGACAGATAACAACGAGCTAACGGTTTCACGAAGTTCGTGTCGCCACAGGAATGGCCTAGCAACACTTGAACAAATGGGCGTTCTGCCCAACCTTGCCACTGCTTCAGCACCTGCTGCTGCAGCTCAACCTGCTGACCCTGCCAGTTCCCGACCTGACGTAGAAGCGATCGCTGGCTCACACACATCGCTTGTCAGAGGAACACCTTCTTCACCTCAGGCCATCTACCGAATGATGGTGCAGTTCGCGACCCCAGTCATCGTGAAGTTCACTGCGCTACTGTTGGCGCTTAACTGCCACGGTGGAGGAATTGTTGGCATCCGGAATGACACTCACAGGTTTAGTAAGGATTAGTAAGGTTTCTAGTGTTCTAGCTCGCTTTGTCCGACAGAATTTAAGGAACCATCCGTTAGCAGCGATCGGATTGTATCAAGGTCAGTGTACATCACTCCAAAGTGATGCTTGGAACGAGCCCGAATCCTACAACCTTGTGATACCTCTCACAAGGGTCACCAGAGGCGACATCTGGATCGAAGATCCCGAAGGCACTGCCCAATGCCATAATCCTGACTGCAACCTGCCTGGTAAGATACTTGAGCTGGAAACACTGCACAGGTCCATGGCCAGAGCCCCTCGGAACGAGAGTTGTGCTTGTGGCCTTCAGCCCCAGGGGCTTGGAGAAGCTAACATGCCACGACTTGCGCTTGCTGATGTCGCTGGGTTTTAAGCTGCCGCGTAGCTTTGGTGTTTGACTTTACTTCATTAGTCCGCATGTGTAACATCTCACGCTGTCTTCACAGGGGGAGTTGACAATGTTCGGACCCCGTGCACTTTCTTTATGTCACTAGTGAAGACCTCGTAGATGAAGAACAGTGCGAACGTTTCTTTGGTTCAAGACACAAAAGAGTGTTTCGCACGCTTTGTCTTGTTACACGTGTATGCCACATAAATAACTGTTTTGTATATTCGGGGTGGAGGTTGGGGTGATCACTACAGTTTGCAACATTCTGTGATCGAGGCCATTGACGAGTGGCTGTTGCAGCTGCTGCATGTTCATTACTTTATTATGACTGCTGAAGAAATCATTGAAAAAAGCATGGGAGCCTCCAAGCAGGCAGCCTCCCGTCGAAACTGGGCTTTTACCACCGTGTGGAGACTGAAGCGCGACAAGCAACTCCCTTGTACCTCTCCGCGGTTGCAATGGTCGTAGCTTCTCGTCCGCACCCCGTGAACCTTGGAGTTTAGAAGCTTTTCGCGAGATTGTAACCCGTGGCCTTCCCCCCCCCCGCCGTCTATACGCTTTCGACTCTGCAGTCCATCAACACGCAGTCGTGTCTGAGACTCTCTTCGAATCCCTCAGGTGATGGTCGTCACTGCCCTGTTCTTGCGAGGAGACTGCGCAACTTGTCGCCAAAGCTGACCACTTGCGTCCCGTCAGCTAGATTTCCCCGCCGTCAGCTGTCGCCGCAGCGATCCCAATTTCACACGGCACTCCTGAAGGTCGCTCAAGAAACCTGAGCTTCAGTCTGCGGACTGGCCAAGCAAACGTTCATCATACTCAACCACAGCCTCTGGTCATCACGTCAGTATCTCGTGCTTCCAAGACTGCGAGTGAACAAATAGCTGTTGACAGCAAGGTGAATTCCCGACTGAAAGATCTCATCGTTGGCACTGCCTCTATGGGTTTTGCTTGGTGTGCATCTTGCTTGCAATCGAGATGCAAAGATAGTTTCCAGCGTCCAAGAGCTCTGAAGCTTCAGCTGAATGTCGGGCCTGCTGCAAAATATTGTTTGCTGCAGGCAGGAGGGCGTCGCTTGGATCTGTCCAATGATGGCTAAGTTTCGTTTCTTTTGCCGCATGCGGAAGGTCCCCGTGCTTCGCCGTTTCAGGTTCTTTTCGGCACCCGCGCGTTCTTCGACTCTTGGAGCTTCCTCGAGGTGGGCTGACTCCCACGAGAGAAAGACTAAGAGAGACTTGAACATATTGGTTGCGGCTAACTCAGCAGTACTCGCCGCCAGGCGAAAAAGATAACACCTGCAACTTGACTCAATGATTCAAAAAGACCATCGCCTGCACGGATGATGGAGGAACTCGGACTCTGAGATTTCATGAGCAAGAACTGAGCTCCAGCGGATTCCCCTGTCTCGAACACCCTGCGAAGACGAGGCCACGATTGAGGGACGAGTTCTGTTGGCAATGGCATCGTCGTTGTTCAGCTGAGCCTGGGAGATTCATTGGTTCATGTTCATGGCCCATGGCGATGCAGGTGCCGGTGACTGCCTGTGCTTGCAGACAAACGTTGGAAGATTCTTGAAGACTCTGAACGGTGAGTAAACAGGAAGGGTCAGACCGCGTCAGAGTCGAGCTGATAAGTAAAATCCTTTCAAGCGGTGTGAAAGTCCTACTGGTGCCCTGGCGAGTAGCGAAAAGGTCATTCACAGACGCGCCGCAGCACGGTAGAGCATATCTTCAATATGCCCATATCGGCGATTGTTCGATGGTCATGATGGCGCCCAGTAGCTTCTCATGATATCCGAGACACCCGAGGCGCAGTGATCGTTGTACTGGACAAAATCGAGGATGGCTTGCAGGCTTGGGATGCGCTCACAGACGGCACAGTAAGTTGCGGAAGTGCCGTGGATTGCCTTCCAAAGAATCGGCTGTGCGGATAGCATGACGTGAAATGGTGTTCGAATGTCATGAAGTCAAACTCCTGGCTTGGAGAAAGACAGCCCTACAGTTGATGCAATGGAAGTCGGTCAAGTTCTTTCGGACCAGATTTCAATTTGAAGTCTTTTCTGCACTCGGCAAAGATGGTCCTCCCATTCTCTCACTCACGCACACTCGCATGCACGCACAGCTCGCTGGTCCAAGGTCGGTCACCATTCGTGCACACTCGAAGGAGTGCTCAAAACCGCCTTGTTTCAACGTGCTTCAACGAAATAACGTCTACCTGAAATCCCTACTATAAGTAGGGCGTGCGAGAGGCTCGAATAGGTCCTTTCTCCTGACAGAGTTTTGCTAGCAGCAACTTAGTCTGGTGATACCCGCTGATGCCCGCCGAAGTTAGGTTGGATGAAACGATTTGTTCAAGCCTATACTCCGCTTGTTGCAATACCAGCTCCGCGATAAAGGACACTTTGAAATCGCAGGACTCGGACGGAGAACAGCTCCACAAGTTGCTGAAGAACATCATCACTGGGCTGAGCATTTTAATCGGCTTCACCTGGGAGCACACCTTCGACGGCTGTGTGGAGGCCCGCAGTCCAAAGCTTTGGAAGTGCCGCTGCACCACAACAGCAGGCAATGTCCTCCCTGTGGTCGGACAAGCTGCTGGGCAAGCTCACCATGACACTCACCATTGTGGTCATTGTGGTTCCCGCATGGAGAAGATTCATACTGGCCAAAGTTGCAGCTTGGCACTGAAGCAGCCCGGGCCCGGGTGTTTGCGGCATTTGCATGAGCGGTGCTGCAGGTCGACCTGCAGAAAATGCAGCATGAAAGAAAGGGAGCCCAGGCCAAGATCCAGGATCTGCGTGCAACGTCAGGCGTATCGAGTTCTTTAGCAGGGCACAAGCACGCAGCATGCAGGCTTGTGGATCCTTGTGAGGACAATGAAACCATAAAGCAATCATGGAGAACTGCCAAGTCCCACAAAGCTGAGCATTGTCTTCCAGCCGGCCTGCATCGAGAGTTTGGCATTGCACCCTGCATGGAGGACGGCTATGCGCAGCCGACTGACGGCTCCTCCAGCGAGGAGGACTCGACGGCGCGCCTGATGTGCTGAAATGTGCTAAGATCTGAAAAGGTCACCTGCTTTGTTTGTCCAGGTTCCGTCCCCAAAACACTTGCGGGAGCTCGTGCGATAACGTAGCATTGATTCTTGAGCAAGCTCGAAGCTGCTCCGGCGTCTCGGGTACAGGTGCTTTTTGTGCCAGAACACCGGCTAACTGCAGCATGTACTGCGGCGATGAGCCCTGTCGTCCGAGAGAAGCAGCAAGTTAGTGCACAAAAAGCAGTAGAGCGAAAGGTTGCAGCTCTTGCGCAAGCACCTTGCATCGCAGAAGTCTGTGCTCCGGGACTTGACCTGTATAGTACGAATTCCTGTACGCACACACAGAGAGCGACAGACTCCAGACTTACTGCTTGGCTCGAAGATGAAAGAAAGCGCAGCCCCTGCTCAAAAAGACTTCGCTGACACGATGAGTTGCTGCTGCATAAGAAAATGGCACGAAGCGACACGGTGAGCGAAAGTAGGGTGAAGATGGTGATGAACGGCGAACATGATATTGAAGATGTGTTGGAACCACCGATGCCGGGCACCAGGCGTGGCATGCGATAAACACACGAATGATGCGTGGGGGTAGGGTCATGCTGTTGCATGCCAAACAAGGAATGATAGGAATGCGACACGAAATGAAATTAGTGAGAAGTTTTCCCAGCTGGCCGCTACGGGTCAGGGCTGATACATGCACGTACATTTGCCTGAAGTGTGGAGTGGGAGTTTCGTTGGACAGAGTCCTCCGCACTCCTTCTGTCCCCTGCAGAGCATCACAGAACGATGATGGTGAAATGTAAAGTCTTTGGGGGTGACACCTTCCCTCCTTGAACCAGGACGATCCACAGACTGACACACACACACACATGCACACACGCTTTCTCTCTCCCTCGCTCTCTCTCGCTCTCCCTCTCTCCCTCTCCCTCTCTCTCTCTCTCTCACTCTCACTCTCACTCTCACTCTCTCTCTCCCTCTCTCTCTCCCTCGCTCGCTCTGTTAAATGTAACCATCCAAAGAATGCCCCGATGAACATGATGCATTTCTGAATTCCCTGATGCCGAATGGCATTGGCTCAACACTGGACAGTTCGGCTTGATGTCACAAAGGCATATTTGCTTGACTGTGTGAGGATCTGGGGAAAGTGATTGATCTTGGTTGCTCGGGTAAGTGTAGATTGTACAGTGAAGTTTTACATGGTAGCTGAGCATTGGCTCTCGAGACACGGAGAGAGTTGGCTTCGGAACAAGAGGGATTGGTGGAGAGATCAAACTGTTTCCTCCACCAGTGTATCCTGGTGAGGTGGAGAAATTGGAAGATTGGTCATGGCAGCTGAAGCGATATGCAGGACTGTACAAGCCACTGGCCAAACTGTTGAGGGATGATGTTGAAGGAACCAACCGAGTGATTGATGATCATTTGTGTAAAGCGTTTCATGTGCAAAAAACCAGGATACAAAACAATCAACTGTCACTGTTCTCACGACAATTGGAATACATGTTGGTGCAAAGCACTGATGGCGCGAGAAGGGCGATTGTTCGCAATGGGGAAACGGAAAATGGGTTCGAGATTTGGCGGCGAAGATGGCACAAACAGTCGGCACTGACGGAGAGAGCGAGATCCACGAATCTTCTGAATGAGATCATTGGCTTTCGCCTGAGAAATGACGACTTGAATTGCGATCTGAGTGAGTTCATAATAGACATGAGAAGACGACTGGCAGGCCATTGGATGGTGACCTCTTGGTGACGTGGCTAAGGCAGAAGACTGGTTGGTCCATTGAAGCAGCACTTGCAGTTGAATGTTCGTAGTATCGGTGCTTTCACTGCGGCTTTGGAGATTGTTTTCAAGAGCAGACACCTGACGGTGCCTAGTGGTAGAGTGGATCACCAAGGGCAAGCCGACATGGATGTTGGAGCACTGATAGGAAAGAAAGGACAACGGAAGGGCAAAGGATACAAAGGAGGTAAAGGAATTTACCAAGCAAAAGGAAAAGGATACAACGTCAGAGGAATGCGTAAAGGTAAAGGCAAAGGAAAGAGTAAAGGATACAAAGGAAATAGAATGAAAGGAGGAGGCAAAGGACAAGGATGTTCTTGTGCGGCGACCTGAGCCACTGGAATAAGGAATGCCCGAAAGGAAAAGCCAAAATGTCAGCGGTGACTGAAGATGAGAATCAGCAAGGACAGGGAAATGAGTAAAATGGCGATTGGAATCAACGGAATCAGGATGAGATGACCGGTCTCATGATGATTGGTCCGGGAATGAAAGTGACTGGAACTCGGAGTGGACAGGTTCTCTTGATGGTTACGTCCGTGGTCCGGTGACTGGTCTTGGTATGAGGATGACTGGAGCTACTGGCCTGAGGACTGGTCCTGGAACACTCAGGACTGGTGGAGTCAAGAGACGCAGCAGAGCTCGAATAGTGTCTCGAGCTCACAAGCTAACGTCCCTCAGGACGCCGCCAAGAATGAACCACCACCCTATGGTTTCAGCAGTGACTGTCGAACCTTCGGATCAGAGTGCGCCCCGAGTTGTTGAAGACCGCCCGTGGTGCAAAGCCAGGACGTGGCAAATGCGGCGAGACTGGCAGCGAGTTGTCTGCCAGAGGTGATGACGGGGATGCAACAAGATTTTGCCCTGGAGTTGCGTGGAGTGTCGGATGTACGACTGTTCGATCGACCACCTCTGCGAGATTGGCGCCTCGATTGCCACAGCTCAAGGAATCAAGGAATCTGATGGTTCCCGTTGTGTCATGCCGCACGACCGAGGAGTGGAGCGCCGAGTGAAGCCTCCTCGTGGATTGGAGCCTGTTGAAGGAGAGCTTGAGGAGAATGTTGAACGTAAAGACATGGCACAAGGACCGAGGAAAGTGTGACGGCCCAAGAGCTGTTGGAGAAGGACAGCACTGATCGGGTCCCGGCCCCGATTGAGCATGAAGCTCCTGAGGCGAGTGAAGAAGCTCCCAGGAAGAGTGCCAGGATTGATCCTGATGCTCTAGGGAGTGAGCCATCTACCAAGCAATCATCACTTGCTTCGATTATTGGAGTTGGGGTTGTTGGAAGGATGGCACGAAGATTGATGTCGAAGTGAATGCCGAGGAAGGCGAGATAAATGAGGCTCTCGACCGTAGATGGGTCAAAGTTTGGAAGCATGAGAATGAGATGAGGTGCAGAGTTGTCGTGCGTGGTTGTTTCCGGAATGTCGAGAAGAGTGAAGGGGACAACCTGTTTACATCCACACGTTCCTTTGTCACCATGCGACTGCTGTTGTCCATGGCAATGACCAGAAACTGGGGCATCACACTGGGTGATGTCAGCACTGCCTTCTTGCACGCAGCAATGTCAGGTGAAGTGTTCGCTTGCCAGCCGAAGGAAGGTTATCCTGATGGCAAATGCCTGTGGTGAAGAAAGCAATGTACGGATTGCGACAGGCACCCAAACGGCGGCAAGAACACTTTGCCGAGGTAATGACCTCGAAATTGCGATTTAGAAGGTGCAAGTCAGATCCGAATTTGTACTGTCACGAATCTGGGAACATGTATGTTTGGGCATATGTCGATGATCTGTTGGTCGTAGGGACTGACGAAATGAGTAAGTCGTTCATGTCTGAGCTTTCTGAAGAAGTGTTGCTCAAAGACTGGCCAGCTCGCACCATGGACTGAGCACACCTTCCGTTGAAAGCCACTGCGACGCAGTGGTGACTCGGTTGGTGTGCGCGCGTCACAAACACACATTGATTCGACACTGGATCTGCCTGGCATGAAGAATGCCGAGCCGCCTGCAACAACTTGGGCCACGACGATTGTCAAGACTGTTCCTGACATGCCACTGAGCTCTGAAGAGCACTCTGTGTACAGGACTGCAGTTGGAAAGTTGTTGTGGTGTGCACTGGTCGACAAAAGAGCTGAGTCGGGATGTGACTGCCCGGACAAGGCAGAGTGTCGCTAGGTGCAAACACCTGTTGTGGTACCTGATTGGCACAAGAACGGTCGTGCTGAGACTTCGACCTTCGTATCACCTTGCGGACGTGCAACTGTGCCATAGATTTGCATGTCGATGTGGATTCGGGCTGGGCTGGCTGTGCGTGCACACGCAAGAGCACCAGCCGATCTACTGTGAATGTCCTTGGGCGCAACATGGTTAGCACTGCTCCGACGCAAGGCACACTGATACTGTCGTTTGGTGAAGCGGAGCTGTATGCGATTGGCCGAGGAGTGCCTGAAGCACTGTTCCTTCGGTCGATGCTGTTGGACTCAAAGCTGGCGAAAAATCTCAACGTGATTGCCCACACTGACTCTACTGCTGGCAAATCCATGGCGACCCGATTTGGGACTGGCAAGAAGGCCAGGCATGAGCATGTTGAACTGACTGAGATATCTGTATGTTCAGAATCTGGTGCAAATGGAGCTGGTGAAGATGGCCAAGATTGATGGCATGCGGCACCCCGCCGGGTCTAATGACCACATATGCTGCCACTGATGCGTTGCAAAGACTGAAGACCCAACGCACTGGGAGTGGTTTCTAATTATAATTTGGTTTTGGGATTTTGCAACTGATGCTCCTGACACTGATCATGTTGCTCTCGGTGGTGAATGCTCAATAGCCTCCCCGCCCCTACGCAGCCCTCGTCCGCATCCTGCCTGGGATGGCACGCACTGCGCGCGCTGCTCCAGACGCCGTTGGACTGAATTCCACGCCGAGGGACTGTGTACGAGAGCCACAGTGATTGCAATGCATGTCCTTGAGTGAATGAGCATGACATGTCACAGCGCTGTCTTGTCATGCCTAGTGTAAAGTGAATGCAGCTGTCTTCTCACGACTGTCATGTGTGATGTTTTGGGTTGCCGAAAACCCCAAAACCAAAGAAAGAGAGAGATGAGAGACTGTGAGAATCGAATTTCTCCGATTGTCGAAATGTTTCTCCGATATTGCCAGAGTGATCTTGCAAAATCCCGAATGGACTTTGCCGAAATCATTTGCCAAGTTCTCTGGATTTTGCCGAAGTCCGAACGGAATTTGCCAGAGTGTTTGTACAGACTACAACGCAAGGGACTGTTGGTGTCTTTGCGTTGCGGATTGAGACCAATGTGTTTCCCACCGAAATGTTTCCTCTGAGTGTTCCTTAGTGGCGATCGACAGCCTGTAGCTTAGACTGCGACCTCGCCGCCCGACTGCCCGCTAAGACTGCCACCAAGACTGTCGCCACAATGAGGCAGACTGTTCAGCGCATCCCTGACTGAAGAGAGCTCTGAGCCGATTGATGGAGATGAGCTTGCCACTGACTTGGCACCACTGAGTGGCCGGACTGTGGAAAAGATCCGGACTGAAGGGGTGCAGACCACTTTGGTCTCAATGCACCTACCAGGATTTGCGCGGACTGGCAATGGGTGAATCCTCTGTTCGCCCGACTGCGAATGTCGAGACGCAGCCTGCTGGGGATGTGAATGCTGCACAGAATGCCGACATTGGCATCACTGCCAAAAATGGTTCAGCTGCTGCTGCTGCTGTGTGCCGAATCTGCCGCAGCCACCTGCTACTGCACCTGTGGAGAACGAGGTCCCTTGGAAGGCACGCCACGTGATGAATGAGCCGATGGTGCAGCACAGGCTCAGCAGGAAGGAGCCAGTGAATTGCGAGATTGCAGCTGCGATCACCCGACGCCTGCGAGCACCAGAGTCTGGAATGATCTGGGCCGCTACGTGACGACTGCGGAGCAGAAAGTGGCTGTAGCTGCCAATGATCTCGCCGATCGCCTCTACAATGCCCAGGTTGGACTGGCGGATGCAGTGTACCGCCGCGAGTGGGATGAGGTCACTTGCCAAGAACGTGTGCTGGTGGAATGAGTGGCTGCATATTTGACCACCGGGACCAGCACAGCCATGGCCATGGCCCACTGAGCTCGCAGACGCTGGGAACGTCCTCGCTGGGAATTTTCCGAGAGCAGAATGGCCCGAATGCTTGCATGATTGAAAGCAGCTGGGTCACCATGACGAAAGCCGAGCGACTGATCCCTACCACAGGAGAGCGGCATGTGCAATGGAAGGTCGCATCGTTTGCCAAAGAGAAGACTGACTGACATCCTTGTGAATGTCTACGATTGGGTGTGTTTGCCAATGAGCCTGGCAATGGACTGTATGAGGATGGCTGGTTGGACTTGACCCGCTTTCCTCGCCACCAGCTGAAAGGCTCGTGCAATGCGCTGTCCGCCCTAACCAAGACTGCTCAATGAGCGAATTTGCAGGGCGAATCGAGAAGTGTTCGAGTCGGACCAGACTGCCGAGCCGATTGCCTTCTGCATCTGCCGCAGAACGTTGAATGAGGCAATGAGACGCTGGATTGTGGGTGAGTGGGTGGATCCGGGAAATCAGCGAGTGAAATTGGCGATTTATTTCAATCACCAATTGATCGACCATATTTCGACCCCACGAGTGGAATGGCGAGGGCAATGGCGGTGGTCCTTGAATGCGGACTCGTTCGCCTCAATGGGCATCACGCGAGCACCCTTGAAAATGATCCAACGTGCTTCTCCAGCTCCGAATGCAAGGTTCCAGGCACCGCCCACATTGGGCGAAGCCTGTGAATGGGGCATGCGCTCAACGATGAAAAACTGCAAAATGGTGGAATGGCGACTGATGGGCCACATCTTGGTGCCACTGGTGCAGGCCAATGGTGCTTCATGGTGCTTCACTGACCTACGACTGCAGCACCTGGGATGAGCTCGTGAGGATGATGATGGTGACTGGGCTGCCTGGAATGCTCCTGTTCCAACAAAGAGCTCGAATGATCGCCCGGCCTCCGCCAATGCGATTGCCCAGGTCATACCCTCGAGCACGGCGCCGAGATTGCCCTGCGAAAGAATGCTAAAGGCACCGTGAAGTCGTGAAGTGAGATCGCACTGAGATGGCGAATAAATGAAGGTGTGCTATAGCAAGTGCCGCATGTTTTGGCAATGTGAAGTTTGGTTTGAAGTGTTGAATGGATGTTTCCAGCACTGATCGGAATGTGCTCCGAGTTTATCCAAAAGTTTCCAGAATGAGTTCCAATGGCCTTGGCAGCTTTTCGCGACTGCCGCCGTGTATGACGGTTACTCCCAGTTGCTTAAGTTGCTTAAGTCGTTGCGTTTTGTTCGTGGCAGCGCCAGACCTTCGGGGGGAGCTTTGTTGTGGGGTCGTTGCGTTTCGGTGTGCACATGGGGGAAAAGGCTTCCAAGATGATGATCTGCGGTGTTTGTTTCCTGCAGGGTCCAGGCCCTAAGTCGTCCCAGGTCCAGTGTGCAGTTGGGGATTCTGCTAAACCGCGTCAATCGGGATCCTCGGACATGCTTGTAAACTAGAATGGCTGGTTTTGTTTTGGTCTTTGCTGCGATGCCACTGAGGTCTGAGGTGGTTTCTTGAGTGCCTGCTTGCACAATCGAGCGTCTACATGGGGAATGGCTGGAATTGATTTGGTGTTTGCTGCGATGCCACTGATGTGTTTCTTGAGCGGCTGCTTGTAAAATCGAGCGTCTGCATGGGGAATGGCTGGTTTTGATTTGGTGTTTGCAGCGATGCCACTGATGTGTTTCTTGAGCGGCTGCTTGCAAAATCGAGCGTAACATGGGGAATGGCTGGTTTTGATTTGGTGTTTGCTGCGATGCCACTGATGTGTTTCTTGAGCGGCTGCTTGCAAAATCGAGCGTGTGCATGGGAAATGGCTGCTGGTTTTGATGTGCTGTTTGCTGTGATGCCACTGATGTGAAGCCAACCATTTGCGGGGAAGGCCGGCTGGAAGGTTGGGTGGNGTTTTGATGTGCTGTTTGCTGTGATGCCACTGATGTGAAGCCAACCATTTGCGGGGAAGGCCGGCTGGAAGGTTGGGTGGGCTCTTGCCTTCCAAGCCACACAAGGGGTATCGTTCAGGTTACGTTCAGGGTATCGTTCTGGTCCACATAGGATACACATTTTCGAACTTCGCACCGCGCATGCATCTCGGGGTCCGTGCTTCACCTCACCTGCCCCTGGAGGTCTGCACTTGCAGAAGGCTGCGACAACGAACCGCAGCACGCGGGTATAAGTGCATGCATCACGGGGTCCGTTCTNGCATGCATCTCGGGGTCCGTGCTTCACCTCACCTGCCCCTGGAGGTCTGCACTTGCAGAAGGCTGCGACAACGAACCGCAGCACGCGGGTATAAGTGCATGCATCACGGGGTCCGTTCTTCACCTGTCCGCGGAGGTGTGCACTTGCAGAAAGCTGCAAAAACGAACCGCTGCACGCAGGCATAAGTGCATGCATCTCGGGGTCCGTTTTTCACCTGTCCCCGGAGGTGTGCACTTGCAGAAGGCTGCAAATACCAACAGCAGCACGCAGGTATAAGTGCATGCATCTCGGGGTCCGTTCTTCAGCTGTGCCCGGAGGTGTGCACTTGCAGAAGGCTGCAGAAACGAACCGCAGCACGCGGGTATAAGTGCATGCATCTCCGGGTCCCTTCTTCACCTGTCCCCGCAGGTGTGCACTTGCAGAAGGCTGCAAAAGCGAACCGCAGCACGCAGGTGTAAGATCATGCATTTCAGAGTCCGTTTTTCACCTGTCCCCGGAGGTGTGCACTTGCAGAAGGCTGCAAAAACGAACAGCAGCACGCGGGCTTTCACATGAGTTGTTCACTCTTGGGGGACGGTGTGCGGGGGGTGTGCCCTTGCGGGAACGGCAAATGCAAGGACTTTGCAGCGACCCCAGTCGTTGCGTGTGTGCAGATGGGGGAAGCATCAAAANTGTGCCCTTGCGGGAACGGCAAATGCAAGGACTTTGCAGCGACCCCAGTCGTTGCGTGTGTGCAGATGGGGGAAGCATCAAAAACGCGAAATGCAACGACTAAAGCGCGTAGGAGTACTGGCCACTTGGAAGGGCGCCAGCGAGCGTTCAGCTTGGGGCGGCAGCATCCCTCGGGGACGGTCTGCTGCACTGGCGTGGTTGGGCGTCGTCGGATTGGACCTTCTTCCTGAGTACGTGTGTGCTGAGGCGGCCATCTTGCGCGAGCATCGCAGGCTTCACTTGCAGCGACACCGCGAGGAGGCAACCTACACGGCTGCCGCTTTCAAGGCAGCTGGCTGGCAGCGAGAAGCTGGTGACGTCTGGACCACGAGGCATGGCAGTTTTCGGGCGGGCGCTGTGAGCGCTGCAGGCCTCCGCCGTCAGCTCCGTTTTGCTTGGGCCCGCAAATTGCTGCTGGCGGACCCGAAGACTAAGGAGGCGGGCGGCTTCGCTGGAGACTTTGATTTGGCTCACCACGTCGCTGTCGGCGCTGACGCTCGACACTTGACCAAGAAGGGCGAGGACGTGGCTCAGTGGAAGTGCAGCTGTGGGTTTGCTGGTCCTACACGAACCCACCTCACGTTCCACTGCCCTCAGCGTGAGTGGACTTTGCCGGCGCTCTCTACGTTGGAACAGCGTCTTTTGCTGGCGTTGGGGCCTGCTCCTCCTCGCTGGCTTGTGGCGTCCTACGACGGGGAGGTCGGAAGGGTGGCGGGGCACTTGGCGCTTCTGGCTGGGGGCGGGGTGCGGCGCTGCCGGCGGAGGACGAGGCGCACTACGCCGCGACTGACGGGGGCTGTCTGCTGGCACGAGAAGCGGACTTTCAGCAGCGGGCTGCTTGGGCAGTCTCTTTTGGCGGCGCAACCTTCAGTACTGGTGCATGGTCCGGAGCAGACCGCGGCTGAGGGCGAAAAGAGTGGCAGTCTACGTCTTGGCTGCAGCTCTGCTCCTTCAAGGTCGGCGTCTACGTCTTCTGGTAGACAACCAGGCTGTGGCTGGCAGGCTTCGTGGCGGGCGGCCTGCTTGTGAGAATGGTGATCCGTGGTGGCTTTGGCGTACCATCGCCCAGGCCGCTTGGATTCCTTCGCATGAGAAGCACCCTCTGTGGAAGGCGCCTGTTGGATGGTGTAGTGAAGCCGCATGCCGGCGGCTCAACTCTTTGGCGGATGCGGCTGTCTCTCGTGAGCTGGCGCCGTGCCGCGCAGCTGTGGCCGCGTTTTGAAAAGGATGCTTCTGTCAGGCGGGCCTGGTGTTCCGCTGCCGTCGCTTCGCAGACAGCGGCCACTGAGGAGTACCACGACAAGTTTGTTGAGCTGGTGCGCTCGCTGCCTCCTCGGCCGAGTGGGCCTGGGAGAAGGGCTTCGGCTTGATCCTTTGCCATGGGGCGGTGCTCGGCGTCTAGACGGTCTTCGGGCTTCAGTCTTTCGTCGTTTTTCGTCTACAACAAACCCGGCTTAATTGCATCGCGTTTGGTGCACACGAGAGCCGCTTGCACTTCGCCGGATTCCGGACGCTTTGTAGGACCCAGCAAGTAGAAATAGCCATGTTCGTCATGGGGAGGTGTTGTCCGAATCTGACGCAGAGGACTTCTTTCCCAGCATTCCCAGCTCGAGGAGAAGACGCGGGCGGCGGCAACCAAACCTTTGTCAAAGGCCATTTCGGGCGAGGCATCGTCCAAGGATGTGGAAAGATTGCGAAAGCTTCAAGTCCAGGAGGCCCCTATCTCCGAAACCCAAAGGCTCAAAACCTTTCTGTTCTGTGGTTTTGGAAAGAATCCCTTCTGACTATGGGATCCGGGTATTTCGAGGCACCAAAAGTATCGATTCCAGGTTGGGGGGTTCCAAATGGCACCTGCGGGGATTGAGCCCGCGGTTCAAAGCCATGACCACTGAGCTATGTAGGAACATCTCAAGAAAGGATGTCCGAAATGGCTGTGCAAGGGGGTCTGAGTGCAGCGGTTCTGTGTGGGGGAAGGGCGCAGAGGCCCCCGATCAATGGCCAAGGTCCAGACATACGTGGTCGAAATAGTCGGACAAGTAGAGACTGGAGTCCTAAATGAGTAGCAATTATTCGAAAATAGTAGGACTAGTAGAGATTGAGCTAGTAATATTCGTAGCAATTATTAGCTTACAATAGGCAACAAGGGATATCAGACTGGCAACTGTTGCCTCTGTGCATAGCCCCCCGCTCTGCACAGCGGTTGTTGTTGTTGTTGTCCGGGACTGGGTAATGGGAACGCATTGTACGGGTGTACCTTGTTGTTGTTCTCGTTCTCATCATCACTACCATTATCATTGTCATTATTTGCATCATCATCGTCATCATCATTATCCCCGTCATCATCAACATCATCATCACCATCATCATCAGCATCATCATCATCACCACCGTTATCAGCGTCATCATCGCTATCATCGTTATCATCTTCATCATCGTCATCATCATCACCATCATCAAGATCATTGCGTGTGCTCGCTTAATCACTCTGACTATTAGGAATGGTCAATGTTTCTATGGTTACCGTTTCGATTGACATTGCTGTGGTACTGAAAGCGCAACAACTATAGACTTTATTGGACACCAAGTGCGAAAGTTGGGATTGGGTTCCCCGTATAAGTACCAAAGATTTGGATTGGCGTTCTTTTCCTCAGCCGCTTTTTGATGCAGGACTTCGGGACTCTGACCCTGAGAACTGTTGCAAGCCCTGACTGAGATGTAGCTCCTAAACCCCACTCCTCCGGGAACCCTAACCTTAGCCTTTCTTAGGATAGAATCTTTAGGCTGGTTTTAGGTGTTGAAGGCGTTTGGGGTTCTGATCCTTTGTCAAAGGAGTCTCCACGGCACCAGTTCTTTGGTTTACCTTGGAAGAGATTGACTTATGAAGAGGAGTAGAACAAAGTCTGAGTTCCTCGCCGGAAGGTATCTCCTTTCCGGGTGAAGCAGCTGCAGCGCCGCCCCCAGCCGTTTCTGACAGTTTTCTCCGAGTGCCGGTCATGGTTTGGGTTCTGCAAGACTCACAAGGCAGTCTGGGCCGCTCGGGACGCCAGAAACGACACACGGTGCCCAAGGGAGAAGCTGATAGCGCCTCATCAAGACAGTACTCTCGCCCATGAATAGCAGCCACTAAGACACAGTTTCCAATTCCTTTGCCGCTCGCGGCTCGACCTGTGCTTCCGTGCCAAAGCAGCGACTGCCCCCTGCACTGTTTTGACTCACCAAAACCCTACACCGAAACATTAAGCCCTCAAATCCCTCGAATCTCCTGACATGCACATGGAACTCGCACAGGTCGTGACCGAGCCGCCAGTCGGGTCCTGTGGGGAGTGGCATCCTATCTTCCGGATATAGTGGATCCTATACGACTGTTTTGCGTTCATGTTCATGTGCCGCTTTGTGTGTTCAATCTGCATCCTCGAGAACTGCAAGAATCTGAGACGTGAGGGTGCCTTCGTTATTGTTAGCTTCGAGGGTTCCGGGTCCGCACATTGGGAACTCAAGGTCTGGCAAGTTTCTTGAGGCTTGTAACCCTAAGAACCTGAACCTGCATCCGAAATTCCCAGTCATGGGCACGGGTGTGGGGTCGGGTCGAACTCTGCCCGTGTTGCATCTACTCTCCTATTCTTCTTGGGGTGCAGGTCGGGTGAGAAGCAGGTGGCAGGTTCCGATTTTGGCACGAGGAGATTTGGAAGTTTGGTGTTTGTGGGCTTGAAGTCGTTGGGGCCGCTGGCAACTGGTTGTTCAATGCCCATCTTGCTCCGTAACCGAGGCATGCATACCATTTTGGGCAGCACTGGTTCATGCAATTCCCCGCTGCCGCTACATGTCGTTGACGGATTGACCTATCCTCGGCATCTGAGGCATAGACGCGTATGAGCTAGTGTTGCTTGTGATCCTTCTGAAGATCGCCTCCAGCACGGAGCCTCGAAACCCCACAGCCAATCACCCCTTCAATTCAGCAAGCAGCTTCTCCGTGGCAGAAGCATCGGACTTTCCCAGGTCGTCCCAGACGAACCGCAAGAGCTTGCAGTGCATGTGGATGTTCCGTACATGGCGACTGGCCTCAGTCGGACAAGGGAGCACTACGGGCTTAAGGTTTATGATATGTCAAACACCCGCATGTTCAAGACAGTCAGACAGTTTCCGGAAGCTGACAAAATGCGACCTGCTTCGGCCTCTTCGCGGTTGCAATGTCATTGCAAGACGGCGTGACAAACTAAGCCGAACCCTGCACTGTGTGAGGCCGACTTGAGCTGGATAGCGCCGGAAGATGATGGGGGCCGAGCAATCGAGGTTGGGAGCCTAGTGCCAGCAACTGCAGTGGTTAAACAGGATAGGAAGTAGTCATATTCTGAAGAAGGGGTATCAAAGTCGGAGTCGTTGCCGCCATTGTCATCGTCATCATCATCGCCGCCTGCATTACCACCATGACCATCGTTATCTGCATGATGATAACGACCATGACGATGATGGTGATGATGATGACAGTGATGATCAAGATGATGAATATGATTATGATGTTCATGATGACGATGATGATGACGATGATGATGGGTACTCAGCAACATCATCGCCATTCCTCCTCCTCCTCATCCTCCTCCTGCTCCTTCTCCTCCTCCTCCTGCTCCTCGTCCTCCTCCTCATCCTCCTCCTGCTCGTCCTCCTCCTCCTCTCCTCCTCCGCATCCTCATCCTCTTAGTCACCCTCCCCCCTCCTCCTCCTCCTCTTCCTCCTCATCGTCGTCGTCATCACCGTCTCACTAGCGGCACAATTGCTATTGTTATTGTTGTTATTGTTGTTATTGTCATTGTCAGTATTATTCATAACTATTGTTAACATCATCATCGCCATCATCATCGCTGTCATCGCCATCATCGTCACCATACTGTCCATCATCACCATCGTCACCTTCATCACCGTCACCATCATCACCATCTTGACCACCACCACCACCACCAGCAGCATCATCATCATCTTCCTCATCATCCTCATCCTCCTCCTTCGCCTCCTCCTCCACATCATTATCACCATCACCCTCACCATCAGCTTCACCATCACCACCGCCACCATGATCACTATCATCATCATCATCGTCGTCACAGTCATCAGCATTTCATCATCAACTGGCACACTATGCACATGCGTAGGAAGGCCTTGCCAATTGCCTTTGCTGATGTGCGCGACGATTTTCTTGTGTTAAAGCTCTGTTCGTGTCATGGTAATGTGAAATATGCAGGACGGAAAGGCACCACTGACGACAGAGACAGTCACAGTACGTTCTGCGAGTCACCGCTGTGTACGACAGCAGATACTAAACCACCGGGCAGAGTTATACTGTCCATTGTAAGGGCTTTGGCATATGGCATTGCCGAAGCGAGTGAAACAATTATCTTCTCAACAGCATTGGACTTGTCACAGCAGGTGTTTAAGTAGCTGCAGGCTCTGCGGTACTGCAGACTCATTGCTCCGGGATTGTCACTTGCTAAGCATTTAAGCCCTGAACCTCCAAACTCAAAACCATGTCAGGCTTATGAGGTATTCCTGGGCAGCGGGTCGGAAACTCTTCAACTCCGTGCCGTTCAGGCCGACATGCAGATCGGGATTCTTTTTACATATATAACTCATCACTTTTAGTTGAGGCCTGAAGGCTCTGTCAAGCTCCTCAGGTTCAGAGCTCTGAACAAGTCTCGGGGTTAGCAGGAATTGCGACATGAACCGGTCCGGCCATGTTCGGCCTCGACTCATGAAATTCAAGAGTAGCTGAGTGGCAGCAGTATGCATGAGAACAGCAGTGGCTTCAACAGAAGGGCTTTTCCAGCAACGAGTGCGAAAGCCGGAAGGCGCACGCGTGAAACACATATCCAAAGCCCAACAGACATTGCCTCAGTCAGCATGAGAAGGAGCCTCCTTCTGCAGCGCGCCTGTCCCAAGACGGATTTCCAAAGAGTTTGCTTGTGCCCCAAACAACCCCCCCCCCCTCCCCACGCCCACGCGCAATCCTCAATGCTGAACCCTGAACCCCATACCCTAAGCCTCAACCACTTTTCTTTATCCTTGTAGGACTGTGGCGAAAAAGGTGCCCGAATCCTGTGAAGTCTCGGAGGAAGCGGCGGTTTACCGAGCAACCGGTCTGCTGGGCTCCGCGAGCTACGAGTGCCCGGGCGGAGCGGTTTGGGGGTCTGAGTCGGACTTAAGAGTCCCAGTGAGGGGAAGGCGTTCACATGGTGCTGTGTTTGAAAAAATGGGAGGTTTGCAAGCTAGGCTTTGCAGAGCTTGCGACACGGCCCGAGGAGGTGACGACCGACCGAACCGAAGGCATGAAAACAGCTTGACAAAGTCACCCCGACAGCAGTGCTCTGGCCTGTGACCCTCTCTCATGTGCGAGCCAGTGAGGCTAAAGATGTGTACTCGGTAGAATAGATCGATGACATCCAACCTGACAGTTGTGGACGTTTATTCGACGTTTACTCGACCGACCCAGATCTGACGGTCAAAGGGCAAAATAACAGTTTACTGAGGCTTGTGCATGGATGCGGGTCATGATTACGAAGTTTTCGAACAATGCTACCAGTTTTAAACAACAGTCAGATGCAACTGTCGCAGAACAGTTCGCCGATGCGTCTCTGGTCCACTTGCCGTCCGGGAAGCTAGCGCTTCATCACTGCCCACACGATTAGCACCGCAACGCCCAAATCCTGAAGTTGCAACACCCTGCACCTAAAAGCCTTTCCTCCACAAAGCAAAAACTTCAAGACCTCAGCACCCGAAAGCTTTTGAAGCCCCAGGTTCCGAGTGCAAGCTAAGAACGAGATTGGGAGGCGCGGTGTCGATGTGGGTAATCGTAAGACCAGCAATATTATTTTCGCGAGAGAAAGCTACAGATTAGCGCAGTAGTTTCAACAGTGACGAGCTTCATCGTCGTCGTCGTAGTCGTCGTCGTAGTCGTAGTCGTAGTCGTAGTCGTAGTCGTAGTAGTAGTCGTCGTCGTAGTCGTCGTCGTAGTCGTCGTCGTCGTAGTAGTAGTAGTAGTCGTGGTAGTAGTAGTAGTAGTAGTAGTAGTAGTAGTAGTAGCTGCAGTAGCAGTAGTAGTAGAGTAGCAAGCAGCAGCAGTAGTAGCTGCAGCCCCAGCAGCAATTGTCGTCGTCGTAGTAGTAGGAATAGTAGGAGCAGTAGGAGTAGGAGGAGGAGGAGGAGGAGCAGGAAGCAGCAGCACAATGACAGGAGCAGAACATTATTCTCACAAGAAGAGCTGCTTTAGCTAACCAGTCTATGGCCTGGCCAGGTTCTTTGAGATTTCTCAGGGATGTGGCTGCTTCGAATCACAAAATTCAATCCTTGAGTCATCTTCCCTACACACGTCTTCTGGAGATCTCCATTTAGTGTTCGGAACGGCCGCACGGCGAGCTCGCAGCCGCGCCGACCAGGGAGTCAAAAGTTTGCGCATTGGCCACGCAGATATTTCATGGACCTGAGATCGAAGGAGAGGTTTTGGCAAAGCTTTGTCCCCCAGTGTCCACTTGGACGTACGCCTCTACGAAGCTGCTCCCTACAAGACGCAAGCGGCTGCCCCGAAATCGCTGGAGGTCGCTGGCTACCACAGCTGTCTTTGCCACACCGCAGCCCATCGCTCCTGCTGTGCCAGGCCCGAGAGGACTTGTAGGGTTAGGATTGCCGGCGGGCCAAGGCTCAGGATTTAAGGGTTGCACCGTTAGGGTTTTCAGCAATGTGGCTTCAATTCAGACCTGATTGTAGAGATGGGTTTGAGCCGGGGGGTTTTGTGTCGATGACCGTGCAGCTACTACACTAATGCTGGTGATTGTGATGTCCAGGATGCCCCTGTTGTTTCGATTTACGCTGGGGTGTGCCGTCCGTCCTTCGAGGGGCTTTTCAGGGAATGAAGAGGGTACCGTCGTGTCACCCAGCCCCACGCTTCAACACGCTAAGTCGTCACTTGCTCAACCCATCTCTCCACCCAATGCTTGAAGCTTGCATGCTGAATCTTCAAGCCCGAGGCACCAGACCTGCGGGCTGGGCTTAGCCCTTCGTCAACGGGCTTTGCATATTCCACGGACAGACGCCTGAACTCCAAACGGGGAGACACCGAGCGACATCTTCGAATCCCCCACGTCCAGCTGAATCGTGGAGAGGTGCCATCTCCGTTCTTTCCCTTGGGCAAGACAGCCGTGAGCCCAGCTGCCCACAATGCAACTGCTGCTGTCCAGGGAGGTCCAGGGTGTTTAGGCCTGAGGCGAGACTTTCCGAAAACTTCAGCCAGCGTGGGTCTTCAGTGCGGTTCTTCAAGGCTAGTCGGTGCTAGCAGCACTGCAACATCCGGCCGATGGCAGAAGCTTCCGTTGCAATTGTTTTTCCGGAAGCATCGTGCGTATTCGCACAGTGGCTTTCGCCATCCACGCTGCCGTTGACCCCCAAGCCCTTGTGACCTGTGAGGCGCCAGCGTCGCATGGGAAGAGCCGGCCAACGATGGCGGAAGCCGGGTGATGTCCTACGAGGTGCCCAGAAGCGCATGAAGGTGTGGTCGTAGCTCCAGTCGCTTCGGGAGCTGGGGGATGAACATGTCCTTGACGTGGAGATTGTTTGTTTAAGAGCTACATGGCTCGAGCCACGGACATACCTTGGGCCACAGACATACGATGGTGCGCTCGCGAGACAAAGAGACGGAGAAAGAACGCAGACAGACAAATGAGAGACGGGAGAGACGGGAGCCTGAGACACTCTCCGAGCCTGAGAGAATAAGGGAGAGAAGGAGGGACATCCGGAGCACTCTGCTCGTGGCTATTCGTCCGCAAC
The DNA here is from genome assembly GCA_003297005.1 of Symbiodinium sp. clade A Y106. Lineage (NCBI taxonomy): Eukaryota > Dinophyceae > Suessiales > Symbiodiniaceae > Symbiodinium > Symbiodinium sp. clade A. The sequence continues at coordinate 50,310 of BGNK01001175.1, read as the reverse complement.
TCCTGAGTTCTTAACATGCCTTCTGCGATAAGACTTTAACCAAGATGTGATTTGGGGAGGTGTGGTCATCAGCGGACTCATCGGACTGGCAACTGGAGGTACGCCCACTCCGTGGAAATTGGAATGACAACTAGTGTGCCAGGATTGGAAGAAAAAGAACTTGTAGAAGGAGTCATTGTCTGCGTCATGGTCATGGTTGTTGCTCGTGACGGTGTTGTATCTCGTTGTTCGTTGCAAGTCTTGTTCTCCGAATGATCAGTTCTAGTGCCCTGAAGGCCCTAAGCCTTAAGCTCGAGGTCCCACTGCTGAAACCCTACTCCACGGAAGCTTTAGTGAGAAGTCTCGGTTGAACACGGCTCAGGCCTAGGCTTAGGAGGAGAAGCTTTTCTAGGGCTTTTGGGGCTGTGCAGTTGCCTCCCCGCCAACCCGTACAACGGCTTTAGGACTCTTCCTGAACCACGTGTTGTGCACCTGTACTTTTCTGGGTTTGGGGTTTAAACTTTCAGGTTTGCAGTTATAACAATTCAACAGGGTGACCTTCTGTTCCGCTTGAGCGCATGTTGCATCCACCAAGGTTGTCCTTGCCCCGTCAGATCTGGGCGCCAACTTGACAGATCTTGTCGGTGACACACTCTACAGGCCACCTGCTTTTGCGGTGTTCCGGCTGCGCCGCCTGCAATATAGGCTATCAGCTATCAGTTGCCAGTGGTTTACTCCACAGTGTCCAAAGGCAATCAGTCCTTCAGAGCCAATGCAACATGCCAGCCACAACCGACATGCGCAGTTTCACGAGAGTACCGCCCAGAGCACCAGCACCAGCAACACCACCGCCGCCGCCGCCTCCGCTGCCGCCCCTGCCACCCCACCACCACCCCCGCCANCCACCACCACCACCACCACCCACCACCACCACCACCACCACCACGATCACCACCAGGATACCAGGAGCACAACTTGCACCTGCAACGAGTGGTCGCCGGTCAAGGACATGCAGACCATGCTTGAAGCTGTCCTAGACACCGGCGGGACGAAAACAGACTCCTCGACTAAGGCATGACTGTGACCTGTGAAACTCAGCTTCAATAACACCAGTCAGACACCCCTTCTCTCAGCCCGGGCAGCCATCCTTTTTGTGCAGGTTTCGAGTGCGGGCCGTGAATGAAGTCGGATCAGGTGCGGATGGTTGCGTCGCCTATTTTGATGTTAAGGCTTCGGGGTTGCCAGGATCCTTTGCCTTAAAATGAATTCGAAGGGTTGGCACTCCGACTCAAAGCTACCCTGAACCGATGGTTTGCAAACCGTGCTCGCTGGTAGTGGACGACCGGTACGGAAGGGATACGAACCTCGAAGGAGAAGCAGTGCAGGCATGGACAAGCTCTTGCTTGCGCCCCCTGCAAACTGATGCACGCAGACTGTACAACTATTCCATTCATATTGGCCGCATGCTGCTTGCAGGTACAGGTGTACATGTACATACCTACCCTGTGCTTGTACGTGTACTCTCAAATGTGAATATGTGTGTATGTATATGCGTATGCTCCTGTGAACTGCATTTATGCACTTGCATCTGCCTGTACTTAGACGATAATATGCAGGTATAGTGCGGCATATAGGTAGGCAGGTAGGTGTGCCGAGATCTGTGCAACTGCGCACGCAGGAATGCAGGCAGCACGTTTGTGTGTGCACTCGTTGGCGTGGCTGAGTATGTTTGTGTGTCAACCTCCCAAGTTGCTCTGACTGTCAGTTTTCAGGTGTATCCGCATTGGCTAGTTGATGTGCATGTTGATGAGCATAGTTGCACATGCACCGCGCTGCACGCGCATATCGATACAGCGTTGCTGTGTGCTGCTAAAGTCTGGCAACACCATGCATGGAGCTTGTCCTGGAGAGCCGATGACACCATCTAGAACCTAGTGTATGGGTAGTTAATATCTCTTAGGACTTCTCGTATCTTGCATGGACGTTGGCCTTGCCACAACATTGTCCGCCCCTTCGGCACAAAGGGCAAAGAGCCCAAAAGCAACACGAAGTGGAACAACAAGCCACCAGCCCCAGTACTTCCTAAGCCCGCGGCTCAGCCGTGAGTCTGCAGCTTTCATATCGCAGTACCTCTTACAGGCTACAAGTAGTGACCCTGAAACCGGTCCTATTCTCCACTGTGAAGGGCACGCTGCCACGTCTGAGTTCGTCTCGACGCTGCCTGTGCCGCCTTTCCCACCAGAGCTGCTTGACGGCCCCAGGCATATAATACGGCATGAGTTTGGGCACGAAGCCATACGAAGCCCGTACTCTGCTGGGGCACATCTCGTTTCTCCCCGGTGTCAGCATTCGGCTTTCAGGTTCGGTCTTGCATCGCCTCGATGCTTGTTGCTCTGTAGGGTCTGTCAAGAATTGGGTATTAAGTGGTGGCCTGATGTATTGAGAGCAAGCATGCCCTGAACTCGCATGAGAGCATGGGCACATATACCCCGAACGCTGGAGCTTTGCGTGCCCAGGAATGTGACGTGCGAGAACATTGCACAATATCAGCAGCTCGTATCCTGGTTGGCTCCTGTGAAGGCTCGGGGCTGATAATCAGCAGGAGGAGAGGTGGTCATCCCTAGTTGCAGTGTAGTATGCCTGCGAAGCTATGCGAACAATGCCAAATCATGCGTTTGGTACTTACAAAGGAGGAACAGTTTCTTACACCAGCATGGTTTTTGAGATTGGCTTTTGGGTTTCGGGTTGGGTCACGCTTTCAGACGGGTCCGACTTTGGCAAACGCATTGAAGAGGTGAGGCGAGTAGCTAGGATCCCTGGCCCCACAGGAAGGCGGCTTTCCAATCACCGGCTACAGGACTCCGGGGCTCCGGAAGAGCCGAAGAAGAAACAGAAGAAGGAGCAGACGAAGAAGAGGGAAACGACAACCACGGAGACGAAAGGCACCAGAGGAGAAACGCTGGATGGAGAAGTCCAATAACAGGGGCGATCGATGAAAATCACAGGCATAAAAATCACAGGCATCAGTTGCAGTGGCAGCAGTGACGCCAGTCCATCTGCCGGGGCGGATTAGGACAGGGAGGTTGAGATGCGACAGAGAGGGGAAGAGGGAACCTGGCAACAGGAGTCCGAGGGTCTGCGACCTTCAGAGCAGAGCACCAGCCTCCGAAGTGACTCGCGAGGATTTGGCAGCGGGTTGGCATGGCCGAAGAGCTCCAACTAGTGACTGGGCTGGTCTGTGTGTGAGGCTTTAGCGACTCCCTGACTTTCCGGAGGAAATCTATGCCAGGATGTCGAATCTGTATGCCAATGTTAGTGAGCCACCTAAAACCCGAAATCCGCAACCTGGAGAGCTCAGATTGAGCAGGCTGTAAACGACACGGGCAGCAACGACACGGAGTTCCCGGTCACGGAGCTGTGTGCCGGCAGGGATTGGAACGTTTGAGCAAAGAAGATCAGGCTTGTTATTCTGTAAACGCGAATTGCTCGGGCTCCAGTGCCCATGGTAAGGAATGTCGCATGTCGTAGGAATGTCGCATGTCGTACCGGTTTGAAATTACTCTAAAGTATCTCTTCATGTGTAATCCTTGCAACCCAGAGTTCTGAACCCAAACGAACTTGGCTTGAAGGGAGGCCAGCACAGTCTGATACGGCAGTCATGCTGCCTGCAGTGGTGACAGCTGCAAGTTCGATGCTAACAGCGCCCAGGAACCTGACCTGTGCGTGTCAGGTCAGGGAACACTGCTTACAGCTACGTGGTCGCAGGCCTGGCAGCATTGGGGCCTGGAAGATAAGAAATTCGTCAGTTGGGGATTGAGGCTTTCGTTGTGTTTGGGGCACAGCTCTTTGGAGCTTCCTTCGCCTTCTGCTGCATTTTTCCGGGCCGTAGCTGCGAAGCTAGGATGGTCACCTTGGCTGTGGCAGTCCGCTGATGCATGTGCAATGTCAATAGACTCCCAAAGCCACCACTAGGACTCCGTAGGAGCAAAGGTGACTCCAAAAAGCTGCTTTGAAGCCCGATCTCCGAAACCCCGAGTCCAAAACTTGTGAAACCCCTGAAAGCCCCCGAAAGCCTCAGATTGTGCCGAGATGACCAGGCATCAGCTGGCTGGGCGTGGGCTCGTGGAGTTTGGAAAGCGAGTCAGCCGGGGGCTCTGACGGATCTTTTTGGTGTACAGTGCACCGAGCCATATCCCCGGTCTTTGCAGCTGTTTGATGTCTCGGCGACTGAATTGCGACGCTTCCCACCTCGCATACCGGAACTGCTTGCCGACGCAAATCCTAAAGCCCCAAGGCCCCGGGTCCAAGTTTGTTCATAGCTTTGGGCGAGGCTTGAGAATTTTGGCGGGTTCTGAGTTGAAAGGATTTCACGGGCTGCAGCTTAAGGCTCTGAGCGCGGAGCCGGTCCTCGCAGTGTGCAGTTTAGCGGAAGCTAACCGCCGGCACGAAACCCTAGCCTTCCAAAGCCTAAGCCACACTGAAGCCGAAAGCAGACCCTAAGGGCTCCAAACCCAGAAGCTGAAATCGGACTCTTGAAAGGCTTGGGGGTTGCGGTTTCGGGCATCAGTCAGCGGGTAGTAATTACATCATTACATCCATCTACACTGAAAGGTACAGAATCTTGAACCACTCGACACCATCAAATCCGCAGAGATCCAAATCCTACCCTCAAACTCTAGCTGTGAACCCCAGGCTAACCCGCCTGAAGCGTTTGACCTGAACCCTACAATCGGGGCTTGTGAAGAGTGGCCTATGGCCCCACAGAGGTCCTCACTCTTCCAGTCGCGCCCTCGACCCCCAAGCTCCTCGCAGCCACTGTGTCGGCTTCACGCCTGTTTCTGAGGCGCAGCTAGCTGCTAGCTCTAGAGTGCTTTTCTGGATTGCAGTTTTATGGTGTAGGGGCGTCGTGGATGCAGGATGTTGATGCCGAGGATTTCACGGATTGGGTCCTGGCAGCTGGTGAATGCTGAACTGATAGTACGGATGGCCTGACGGCGACCATGCTTTGGAACCGCCTTGATTTGGGCTGTATGGTTGGTGCGTTTGGCAGCCCGCGATGTTTCGGAAGGCCTATTTCCTTTTCCATTGTTTTTCCCAAGCGCGCAAGTTTGCTGTGTGGTGCTGTCCAGGACGTCAGTTGCCAAGGGCAGCCTTGGTGCTTTTGCGTTTCGCACTAAGCGTCCATACCGGCTCTGCGTGGCCACATTTAGCATGGAGAAGACACCGAAACCTCGTATCCTATATTCCTAGCTCTGGCTCTGACGCATGAACTCCTCTGGATCATCGGCCACAAGCCTCAAACCGTAGCCCAAATGTAGGGTTCAGGCCAAGACGCCATGCCGCAGCCCGGCGCCCTGCATAACCAACTCAACGCAGAGTAAATCTAGGGAACTGAAAGGTCTCTGTCTTTGTGCATCTCATCTGTCTGTGGGTCTTGTACTCCTCGCTCTTATCCTTTCGGAATTGTCCTCCCCCCATCAAGTTCCTAGACTTGTTGTTGGGCCCGGGTCATCTTAAGTCCTGGAGGTGGTCGGCGCCCGAGGATGGAGGCGCAGATTCGGATTGATGTCCGGTTCAGGGTTCACAGGGTTATGGCTTGGGCTTGTGGCCTTCGACTTGGGGTTCAGAGACTCAATATACTGTAGGCTTCAGGGTTTCGGGCTTCGAGTTCTTGGCATAGAGTCGGCAGATATCGCTGATTGGGCTGTGGTGACTTTGGTGTTTGGCTTTGAGGGTGCAGGGGGGGCTTTGGTGGGCTCTGGGCTCCGCATGGGCTTGGAGGATAGAGGCTTAACAAGCTCTCGGCAGGCAGCGAAATCACCTTCTACACTGTCGAGGTGTGCGAGGATGGGATGTCGCAGCATGGCTCAAGCCCTGTCGTCTTTCGGGGTGTTATTTCGGAGGTTATGCTCCCGAAACCTCTCAACAGCCCCTCTTCGCTCGACGACACCAGTATAACCGCTGCAGGAAGCTGCCGAGTTCCGTAGCTTCGGACGAAGGGTAAGGTACCTCGCTCGAAACATCGGAGCCCCGTTGCGCAATCGGCTGATGCAAACTTCTGACTCTCTTTGTCGGGCGTGTTGACGGAGTGCCGAGGCAGAGCGGCTCTCAGTCTCCAAAGCTTAAGCTATCTCCAAAAGAGAAGCTGCCTGCCTCGTGGGCCGGTTGATGAGGATGGCTTCTCTGACGTGGGTTCAGACGTCGCTTTGCAGCCGATTGTGTTGTGAACATCTCTCCACTTACTTCCAGGCAGCTCCGTGTGGGCGGGAGGGAAACTTCAAGAGAGGAGACTGCCTAGGGAGCCATTGTGTAACACTTCACAACCGAGTGCGGTTGGAAGTGTATAGGGCGGCTCTCAATAGGCTGAGCCAAGTAAGTATCTCCACAAGGAATGGAGGCGCCCAGGGCAATTGCTGAGTTTTTTTGAGGCTTTTTTCAAGTCTCTCCACTTACTTCACTGCAGCTCCGTGTGTGGCAGGAGGGAAACTTCGAAAGAGGAGACTGGAACACTTCACAACCGAGTGCGGCTGGAAGTGTATAGGGCGGCTCTCAACAGGCTGAGCCAAGTAGGTATCTCCACAAGAAATGGAGGCGCTCGGGGTCCAGGTTTTCAGCTTCTTTTCCAAGTCCTCTCCACTTACTTCCCTGCAGCTCCGTGTGGGCAGGAGGGAAACTTCATGAGAGGAGACTGCCTAGGGAGCCATTGTGTAACACTTCACAACCGAGCGCGGTCGGAAGTGTATAGGGCGGCTCTCAATAGAGCCAAGCAGGTATCTCCACAAGAAATGGAGGCGCTCGGGGCCAATTGCTGAGGGCGGGTTTCATGTTCTTTTTCCAAGTCCTCTCCACTTACTTCCCTGCAGCTCCGTGTGGGCAGGAGGGAAACTTCAAGAGAGGAGACTGCCCCGGGAGCCTTTGCGCAACGCTCGAACGGATCAACCGTTCGAAGCGTGTAGGTTGGCTCTCAGCATCACTCATAAACCCTAAACATCCCTAAACTGCAGCAATCCCCAAACACGTTTTCTGTTTGGACTGCGACTTGGGTGCCACTGCCACTGCCGCTCGCACAGCCACTGCTACTGCCACTGCCACTACCAGTACCAGTACCAGTACCACTCTACCACAATACCGCTCTACCACGATAGGACTTTACCACTACCACTACGAATATACGGACTGCAGCATTACCACTATCATTGTCATTACTGCTGCTAATGCCATTACCACCGACACCACCAGCACCATCACCACCACCACCACCGCCACCGCTACTGCTACAGCTACCGCTTTCATTGCCACTACCAGTACCACTGGCAGGACCGCTACACAACTACATAACGATCCACTACCACTACCACTAAACTGACTATACCACGATGACGATCACTGCCACTAGCACAATCACTGCCACTACCACTACGACTACTGTACCACCACCTGTCCTGCTACCGCTACCGCGTTCCACGACCACAACCACCGCTGCTACGAAAACTGTTGGTATAAGAACTTGCAGCAACAGTGGGGGTCACGACAGTAGTCCTCAGAGTTGAAAGCATATTTGTAGTGGTTTGTGGGATTGTGAGCAGTATCGGTATCGCCACTCTTCGCATTCCGACCTGCCTCAGGTTTGCCACCGCTGCAAATGTGACGACCACGGGCGCAGGGATCCAGCATCTTCTTGCAAACACCACGCGCCCTGTTAAGGGACTTGCAGATGCGAAAACCAGTATTGGTTCAGAGCGGTGCAAAACATGCACAGTGGGAGGTAGTACCAGTTGCAGTACTAGCATCAGTGCCACTACCAGTACTTTTTCCAGTACCCGTACCACTATCAGTAGTAGTAAGTAGTAGTAGTAGTAGTAGTAGTAGTAGTAGTAGTAGTAGTAGTAGTAGTAGTAGTAGTAGTAGTAGCAGTAGCAGTAGCAGTAGCAGTAGCAGTAGCAGGAGCAGCAGCAGCAGGAGGAGTAGTAGTAGTAGTAGCAGCAGCAGGAGTAGTAGTAGTAGTAGTAGCAGTGGTAGCAGTAGTAGTAGTAGTAGTAGTAGTAGTAGTAGTAGTAGTAGTAGTACTACGACTACGACTACGACTACGACGACGACTACGACGACGACTGCTACTACTACTACTCCTGCGGCGGCTGCGGCAGCTGACCCCGACTACATCTGCGACTATGACCACGACTGCGACGACGCCTACGATATCCTACGGTGACGACGACGACTACTACTACCACTACGACCACCACTACCACTACCACCACTACCACTACCACTACTACTAGTACTACTAGTACTACTACTAAAGTTACTACTACTACTACTACTACTACTACTACTACTACCACTACTACTACTACTACTTCTCCTGCTGCTGCTACTACAACTACTACTACTACTACTCCTGCTACTACTACTACTACTACTACTACTGCTACTACTACTACTACTACCAGTAATCCTACTTGTGGTGTTCTGGTCGTGATCAAGAATCAAGATAGTGATCCGCTTTACCGTCAGCAATGCCATCCCCGCTTTCGCAATCAGCACCACCCAGCATCAACACTTTCTTCACAATGGTATTCCAAACAATACGAGCATGGCTGGGTGGCATGTAAGAACATCAGCGGCAACCCGTTGGCTCCAAGACCAAAGGCTTGGGCGTTGGCGGACTCTGAGGGTTAAGGTGCTCCTCCAGATCACAGATCTCCTCTAGGGGTCTCCAGAATATGCGAACAAGCATGGCTACTGTGAGGAATCCTTTATTCAAGTGTTTTCCACACCGCTGTGAAGGTACATGTTCCACACCGTTTCATTCGGAGTTCAGGGCATTTTTTGCGGCCAGTCCTGTGCAGGTATTTTGTTCGCATTGTCGCGTGGAACGACCTCGGAAGGCGAGGCAGTCCTGCATTGTTTAGGTTAAGCCAGCCCCCAGCCAAGGCCACCATCCGCAAGCCATAATGTCGACGAAAACCGAAAGTAGACCAGCCCTCCATGTGCATCCCACCGCAATAATCTGGAGCTAAGTAGCCTTCGGGCTACACACAAGCACCCGAAGAGTACTGGTACTGTCGCCTGCAGGTCCTCACCCGCAAGTGCTGCTTATTCTACCAGCCCGCCGGTTCCGCCCAGCCCACCGCAAGACGTCGTGTCTGAGATGCAGGAAAATAGATTCCACAAGGGACGTATGCCACTGTGGGGAGAGGGCTCCAGAGCCCAGGGAAGTCATTAGGCTTGGGGCTTGAGGTAGAAGTAGGCGTGCTGGCACTCTTGGATAACTACTGTGAAGGAGCGGCGTTGCAGCCAGTGGGGCCTTTTGGGGCTTTGACAGGTTCAGGGTGCAATGCCGAGGACGTGCCAAGTTCTTCAGATTCTGCATTCCGCACAAGATGCAACTCAAAAGCACGCCGCGTGACGGCTGAGAGGGCTTGTGGGTCAATGACTGACAGCACCAAACTCGTGCACAACGGGTGTGGGCGGCTTATGTGTTTTCGTGCATGCTACGATCTCAGCACCCGCTTGGCAAACTGGTGAACTCTGACACGTTGCCAGAACTCTTCATTGCCGGTAGTTTTACTTACGTAATAGCTGGGTTCTACTGCACTTAGCAACGGGAAAGCTCGAAAACGACAACAGTGAAGAGTGCGAGGTAAAGCTGAAGCTGCCCTCAAAGCACTCGCTGGCACATCCGAGGCAGTTGGAGCGGCATTCGCTTGGCGGGTCGAACTGACGTGGAGGCAGTTTTCTGCAAACATGCCTAAGCTGGTCAGTCATTGCACGAACATATCCAGAGGGTCCCCGCACCAAGACTTGGGGAGATCGTAGTAACTACAGTATGCGGCATTCATGCGAGGGATGCAAGTCTAAATATGACCAGCCTCCTGCGGTTTCTTCCGCCGTTGCCATTACAGCATTTCGGCAACCGTTCAATTTTCGTGAAGATGAGAAACTCTTAATGGTCCAGTGCTGGATAGCCGTGACGCTATCAAGGCTACATAGCAAAAGCGCCTTGTAGGTCTCGGATTTGCAGCAAGGGCCAAGGTTGCAAGGTTTGTTTACAGCTTTCGGGTCCCGAATCCCGGAGCATGAAAGTCCAAGCACGGCAAGGACACAGTCGTTGCCCTTTGTTGCCCAGCAGTCTTGTTGCTGTAGCGATAGTAACAACAGTGTCACCACCAACAACCGCAAACACTACGAGAAGAGCAACAACATAAAGAAGAATCACGCAAACACAGAAACAAGCACGGTGACACAAGCACAGCACGAATCATCATCATCATCATCATCGTCATCATCATCATCATCATCATCATGAATTCTCATCCTCATCCTCATCCTCATCCTCATCATCATCATCACCACCCTCGCCGATATCATCATCATCATCATCATCATCATCGTCATCATCATCATCATCATCATCAGCGGCAGCACCACCACGATCATCATCGTCATCGCCAGCAGCGGCATCATCATCGTCATCATCATCACCACCCTCGCCGATATCATCATCATCATCATCGTCATCATCATCATCATCAGCGGCAGCACCACCACGATCATCATCGTCATCGCCAGCAGCGGCATCATCATCATCATCATCATCGTCATCACCATCATTGTCGTCATCATCGTCATCATCATAATCCTTGGCGACATCACTATCATCGTTGTCACCATCATCATCATCACCACCATCCTCGCCGATATCATCATCGTCGTCGTCGTCATCATCATCATCATCATCATCATCAGCAGGAGCACCACCATCATCATCGTCATCGTCGTCGTCAGCAGCACCATCATCATCATCATCATCGTCATCATCATGCCTAACATCCTAAGACTGTGAAGTCTATCGTTGCTCCGATCTGCAGGGGGCCGGAGGACTCCGGCGGACAGCCCGTGGAAAGATATCAGGCCTTGCTTGGGAGTTTGGAACAGGGTCGCAGGGATTAGGGCACTGAGCCCTACAACAGAGTGTTACCCACGAGGGCCACGCTCAAGGCTCAACCGTGAAGCCGTCTCCCCTAAGTCCCAAAATCGGAAATCTGCGTTATTCAAGGCTCTGTCAATCCGAGCAGTGTTCTTCGAGCTTTGCGAGGTTACTGCATCGTCCGTGCTGGGCCTTGCCTTCGAAGTTGAGACGGTGGATTTGCCAGATTCCTAGCGCAACCAGATGGCGAACGCAGCAGTCTGGAGGGGCTCGCAACTCACGCCCGGTCAAGTGGTTTCTTTCCGGCGGAACGGCTTTCGTTGCTTGGCGTCTTTGTTCGTGGGTCCCCCCTTGGCCCAGGCCGGTGCTACATCGCTTACAAATTCCAGCGACACAGTCCGACCTGTCTCATGTCTCCATGCTTCGGAAACCGGGCTCTTCTGCTGTGCCGGGCCTGCAATGCCCAAAACCCTGCTCCGACCTGTGTCAATCGGGCCTGCATGGGCAAATTTTGGTTTCGAAGCTGCACCACAGGTCACTTTGGATCTCACCTTTGCTTGGAGACACCGTTTGGAGCTCAGCCTTTACGATGATCGTCTTTTCCCGAGAGCAAGACATACTGACATACTCAATCGGATCTGATGTCCCCTGGAGCGGAGAGAAGAGCTCCGAAACTCAAGCGGGGAGACTACTCAGACCCAGAACCCTGAACCCTTCGCCCCCTCGAAGCAGCAGATTTCCACAACCTGTCCGTGCCATTGGTGTTGAGGACTACAATGTGTCCGTGCTTGCCTGCAACGAAGTTGGATGTTCCCAAGGCACCTGCCCGTGCGTGTCAGCCGGCCACAACATGAAAGGGCTCGGGATTTAGGTCGAGGCTGCTCCGTCTTCTCGTTTGCAAGGCAGCTCCGGCATCGTCAGCTGTTGCTGTTGTTGTTGCTGTTGCCGCTGTTGCTGTGCTCTTGCTGTCTTTTTTGTATTTTTGTTTTTTGTTGTTGTTGCCGCTGCTGCTGCTGCTGCTGATGTCAGTGTTGTTGTTGTTGTTGTTGCTGCTGCTGCTGCTGCAGCTGCTTCTGTTTTTGCTGTTGGCGTTGGTTTGGTGTTGGCGTGGCAGTGGTGTAGTATGGTGGTCCTTGAGTCAATTATCGGGGATAGCAGCGGCAGATCAGCAAGCAGCAGTCAGCTGCACCAGCAACAGCAACGCTGGCAAGTGAACCCTCAAGCCCGTAGTACGAACCCGCAAGGCCCAAATGCGCAAGCTCGAAGCAAGCAGGGACCCCGTCACTGACGCTTCGCACGCCTGCGGCAGTGCGTGCGGTGTCCCCTGGATGCCCAGAGCCCGTTGAGGCGCACAGGGTTCCGGGACTTCGAGTTTTCGCATTTAGGGTGCGTAAGGTTTCGCCCCCTACGAAGTTGAAGCCTTTTGCCGTTGTGCGTTGGTTTGTTCGTTCGTTCCTTCCTTCCTTCCTTCGCTTGTTTGTGAAATGTCAATCCTTGCTAAGAGCACTTCAGATCATGCAGTAAAAGCTCTACGTAGCGGGTCATGGTGGGTCCTAGATCGTAGATCTCGACCGCACCTTAGATCTCCAAAACGGCCATGAGAACTAAGTGCGGCGCCCACATGATTGAGGGTTCAGCCTGACCCTCCCCGCAGCGTTCTGGCTGCCTACAGCAGTTGGTCGAGCAAGTGCAGGGCCTCTCGTATTTTCCTTGCGCTTCAAGTCAACTTGGGGTCATGCAGCCGCCCACTGCAACCTCTAAAGGGGACCTGCTCGGCCCCATAGGCACTCATTGGGCATGTTGCGATCACAACGAGCATGTACCAGCTTCCAGACAATCTGCTCTGAACACGCCCTGTGAAACCGCAACCCTGAGAAGCTAGGCCGACAAACACCTTTAAAAGTCACACCTCAGCCGGCATGGATGACAAATATTTCGAGCGTGCGCTGGAGCGTGTGTTGACCACACACTTGGAAGGTCATTTCATAAGCGCCTTGGTCTTGTTGCAATCAGGGCCGCACAACCACATTAGAGTCACTACACCCCTGAGCCCTGCAGGCCAAAGCCTCTGCGAGTCGCAACCCGATACGAGGTCTCCACTCCCCTGCAACCCAGGGCTCATAGATTCGGGGTTCCGGTGAGTTCGGGGTCGGATAAGTTCGAGGTTTGTTGGTTCTGAATGTCTTTGAAGCTGATGACGTGGTGGCTTGTTGGAACTCCGTACAGCTGACGGTTTCTCGGTCATTGCAAAGCTTCCGCAGACCAAGCAAGGTAAGCTCGAGCACATCCTCACGATCAAGTTCGATGAGTGGTCTGCTCAGCATCGTGCTGCTCAGGATCAGATTCTTGTGGTGCCTTGTCTGCAAAAGGGATGCTTCAAGGAGTTGTAGTGGTAATTTGACTGTAGCAGGGAGGAAAATAGCCTGCAAGGGAAGTCTAATCTGAGCCGCCCCCTGTCTCCATCCTCAGGCAATTCAAGGGCTCCAGTCGCAGAATGTCTTCCTTGGAAGGCGCAAGAGCGAGCGCCATGTGCCCGCCGAAAGCTGCTCGGTGCCCTTCTAAGGGCCCATTCTGTATTCTATCCTGTACTCCAGAAATAAGGAGTTAAAGACGTCCGCGCCAGAGAGTTTGTTTTCGCCTTCGAAAGGCACCCATGCGCTAGCAACAGCAGATTATGCATGACATGCTATCCGGCACGACCTGAAGCCAAGGCTCGCACGCCACACTGGTCCAGTTTCAGACGTGCCGGGCTTGAACGTGTTGGGTCACGAGTCAGGCGTAAGAGTTTCTCGAATCCTGAGAGCCTAGCCATCGACTGCGTTTGTCCCATCCTTCGGGTTGACTGCGGGGGATTGAGGTATTGGCGTGTTCACTCCATCTCGGGCATGTGGGCTTAGGGTTTTGCTTTTATGGGTATTCGTTGTTTGTAATTATATAGCGCCATTCGTCATCGTCGTGGTCATGCTGATGGTTGCTGCTCATGTTGATGCCCAGGTTTTGTCCGCCATATTTTGTCTGCTGGATAGTGTCATCAGTGTTCTCATCGCTCTCGTCCGCGCCCTATGGCCTGTCACTGTAGTCTTCTTGTCTTAATCTCAGATGCACCATGCCTTTCACCACATCATGACCGTCACCATCTTCACTGGAATCGTCGTAGTCACCACAGCCACTGGCCTAGTCTGTGCTGATGCTTGTCTGTCAGTCCATTCAAGCCAACAACGTGAAGCACTACTGTGTATTTGAGCGCTCAACATCCGGTAGTTTTGATGTCGGTTTCTCAGGTGGTGCCTAGCATTCGCAACTCCACATACTGCCCACAAGCAAATGAAGCCATCCAAGACCCGAGGCTGAGCACTGAACAGCCACAACCTCTGCTATGCACACAGCCTTTTCTCAGAGTCCCAAGCCAAGGTCGGTGGACCCTCCGAAGCGGTTGAGCCGGCATAGTCGGCATAGTCACGGAGACTCCCCCCACCAGGCCCGATGCAACGGTTTTGGCACAAGTACCCCCCAGCAATCCCACGCATGTCTACCCACACGTCCGACAAGAATCGTTACATTAACGCTGAACGTGTGTGTGTGCGTGTCGTGTATACGATCATCACATGCACATTTTTGCACATGCAGACATACATAGATACACACATCATGCACCTACACAATCCTATACATATGCACATGTTCTGCTGGCACACTGTCTGTGTTCTGGCCTTTCCCGCTGTCTAGTCCGTGGCGTTTGCTGCTCGTGTCATGGTGGCTCCATGGATCCAAATTATAAAAAGGATCGTGTTCCATCAGGCCCTTTGAGCATGTTGGCAAGCACAAGATACGGCCACTGAACTCGTGACTAACGGGTTGCTCTGAGCATTGGTCTCGGCCATCCTTCTGCAAAGGAGTTCATGTGACAGTGTGCCAAGCTTTGCCTCTGTCGGTGGACAGGCAATATTACTGAACACCGCAGTCCTGGCTTTTTGGGAGGGCCCTGTCTCCGTCCCTTGCGGGACCCACGTTTCACGGCTTCGAGTTGACGACTCAGTGCCTGGAAGTTGACATCTCACTGGTCACTCTGTATCGCGCGTGCTTCCACAGTTTGGGACCTAGTACCAAACCGTATACCCGGACCCTAAAATGCCAAACTTGACGCAATCCTAAACCTCGCAGGTGCAAACACCGGTTGGTCACCACAAGGCCGGGCTCGTGAGTTGGTCTTATAAGACTTTCTGCCTCAAGGGTGAGCTGCTGCTACCCAAGGTGCTCAATTCTTGCTAGTAGAGGGCCCTACATTGACATGCCACTTCGTTATCCATGCCCCAATCCTTGGAAACAAGTGTAGTCGATTGCTAGGAAGGCCGAACCGATGCCTCACAATCTGAGCCGAGGGTCAGGTATGAGGGCTGGCACGCCGGAGTCGCAGGCCAAAGGAACAGAAAGCCCAGGAGTCAAAGGTTTCTCTCCGAAGTCCTGATGTCGAATCGGGTTTCAGGGTAGTTTCTGCCGCCTATCTTGTCGTGTCCCTCTGCGTTCTACCATCGTGTCTGGAAACTCATAAGCAACTATCCAAACCCGCGAGAGGCAAATCTTCTAGGCCCATACTCGCAAGAAGAGGACGAAAAGCGTGTGCCCGCAGCCTTGCATCCGGAAGGAACCAGTGCAGAGCTTGCACGACCTGGAGACTAATATCCTCAAGGAGGGACGTCTGCAACAAGTAAGTCTGCTAAGTTTGTTTAGGAAACTGCGTGGTGACACTATGGGGTTCTTGCATTCTGTGCACAGAAGATTAAGTACTACATCGCTGTTCCCGCGAGGCATGCACAGCAGGCACGGCCGTGGTGCCGGGCATTTTGTTGGACAAAATTGCGTTCGTTCCACGGTCCGCAGTATCGCCGATTCCCCGTCTTCCCGGGACCTGCGATTCATTGTTACATTCAGATACATGGGCTCATTTTTCCTGTTGCGGGGAACGACTCAAAACGCACGAAGCGCCTCAAATCCCTGCAAGGCCAGGCTATGAGACTCCACACCTAATCCGCAATCATCGGATGAGCGACTTTCAGGGTGGTGCCTTCCGGCCTGCCTCTAGCTTCATTGTCCGCTTGCTGTGGTGGTGGTCCGCGTGGTCTTGGCGGTCCTGGCTCGTGTGGTCGTTGCAGTGATCCTGATCGGGGTGCTCCTTCGTGGCCGTCGTGTTGGTCCTCGTGGTCCTTGTCTTGGGTCGTAGGCGTCGTGGTGGGCCTGCTGATCCTGGTTCGTCGTGGTGTTTGCCTTCGGAGTGGGTGGGATGCGTGGTCTTTCCCTGTTCACTTTTCTCACGGGACCAACCAGTATATTCAACTGGAGCCAAGGTTGTATGACGAGTGCCACTTCACCTGAATTTAGGCCTTGCCTTTTTTTGTGGCGCAGTTGAGCGCCTACTTGTGCTGTTGTTGCTCTGCTCCGACTCCCACTGCTGCCACTCCTGCTCCAGATCCTCGGAGCAATATCTGCGACTGCGACGCCTCATGCTGTTTCAGCCATTGCTATTAATTACGTACTGCTACTACTCCTCCTCCTCCTACTACTACTACTACTCCTACTACTACTACTACTACTACTACTACTACTACTACTACTAGAACTACCACCAGGCACCAGGCACCAAGCCAAGCCGAAAAGCAAGCACCAAGCACCAGGCACCAGCAACAGCATCAGCACTACAAGTAGCAGGCATCAGCACCAGCAAGCCAGCCTCCAGCACCAGCCACCATCATCTCACCGAGCATCAAGCACGAAGCAGCAAGCACCAAACGCCACACCAGCAAGCACCAGCACGAGCAAGCAACAGCAAGCAGCAGAAGGTACCAGCACGCCCCTTCAAACCTCACATAACCCCAGTAATCCTTAGCCAACCCCAAGCACTGCACCAATGCCACTAGCACCAGCCCCTGCACCAGCACCAGCATCAGCACCAGTGCCGTGCCAGAACCAGACCAGGAACAGCAGCAGCAGCAAAGCAGCAGCAGTAGCAGTAGTGCCTCAGAGAATTCCCGCTGTTGCCGACATCATTGCCGGCATCATCATCATCATCACCATCATCATCATCATCACAACCATCCTTGTCATCACCAAGTCTTTACCACCGTC
Source organism: Symbiodinium sp. clade A Y106 (assembly GCA_003297005.1). NCBI lineage: Eukaryota > Dinophyceae > Suessiales > Symbiodiniaceae > Symbiodinium > Symbiodinium sp. clade A. The sequence goes on along the minus strand of BGNK01001175.1, from coordinate 33,281 downwards.
AACACCACTGCACCAGCGTCATCACCCTGCTTTCTTCTCTTTTTTTGTCACATCTTGCCTTTTCCATCATCGCGGTTATCACCATCATCATTAGCATCCACATTGATCTTCATCAGGATCTGTTGACCCCCCTTCAGCAACTTGGGTCTGGCCGTTTGTTTCTCCGGGGTTTTAAAGTTCGATCTTTGGGCTAGATCGATCCTGGTACTGTGAACTCTACACACGGCACGAGATGTTCGTGGGGTCATGGAAAGCTGGGGCTTGCAGGCCCTTGGGCAAGAGGGTGGAAGAATGAACTGGTGACATTCGGTGGCTTGTCGTCGTGGGGCAATGTCAGGATTCTACGTTGTGGGAGAGTGCCCTGTCCAACCGTGCAGGACATCGCGAATATCACAGTCAAGAAAGTCGCTTCTCGCACGTCCCGCAAGAGTTGGTCAGATGGTGCTGCCGACACTCGCTTGCTGAGGTGATATGATTGGGTTTCTTCAGCAGTCGAGCCTGTTCAAGACAATGTGTGAGGTAGTATGATAGTCCTTGCGTGGTGCATGCAGCATACCTGTGATTGCGTCGCACAGAACTTGTAGTTGCGACATAGCGGACGGATCCGTATGAGGCTCCCAGTGCACGGCGTGCAAGAAATAGGTATTAAATCATATCCTGCTGTAGTATATTATGTTATAGCATGTTCGACTTCATCATATTATAATACCTTATGTTGAATATTTCATTATATCACATGACATTGTATTATTTAGTATTTTACGAGCTGATGTCATGCCCTATGCTTGCAATATATTGTCTCCCGTTATATTTTGTTGCAGCATATAATGTTATCTCGTCTTATTTTCGACACTATGTAACACAACATATTCAATCTTATCATATGGTTCAGTCTTATTTCAGCGTGTTTTCTTTGGGATACAATTTTGTGATAGATTCTGTTCTGTTCCATTTCATTCTCGTCTATGCTTTGACATTATGCTCAACTGTCGTGTATTATACTGTATGGGTTGTATCAGATTTGTTGGTACTGTGTGGTATTATGGTAATGCTGTGTTATGATATAATATGTATATATATATATATAAGTATATGATATATAATATGTGTGTATTTATATGCATATATACATATTATGTACAGATTATGGTATAGTGTACCGTGATTTTATTTTTTGTATCCTAATATATTGTGTTGTATTCTGAACTATTATAGTGTTTTCTGTTGCAGTGTATTCGATTATATTCTGCAGTATTCCATTCTATTCTAGTAGATTTTACTATATCATATCTTACTATATCATACTATATCACACTAGATACTGTATTGTATTACTTTTTATCTATTCTGTTGTATGCTATTCTATGATACTGTTGCATGATAGCATTTTCTTGTATTTTTGGTGTTTCCTGCATTGCTAAGATATATTGTAGTGTAGTATATTGTATTATATTTTCTATGTGTTATCTTATACCACATGTTTACATATACATCTATACACAGTTATGATGTAATTTTGCACATACATATACCTGTTGGTATATGCACATGATCGGTATATGCCTATAGACTTTGTGTGTATATATATATATGTGTACGTATATGTATATACGTATGTATGTATGCACGTATGTATGTACATATGTATGTATGTATGTATACAGCTATAACAGTGGAGATCTGTATATGTATATGTATATGTATATGTAGAGTATATGTGTATGTACATGTATATGTGTATGTACATGTAGATGTGGATGTAGATGTAGATGCATGTGCATATGTATCTGTCTGTGTATATGTCCAGGTCTACGTAAGTGTAGACGTAGCTGTGGATGTGGATGCAGATGTATGTATGTATATATACATATACATGTATAAGTACGCACACACACACACACACAGACACAGACAGGCCCCCACGCACGCGTGCGCACGCGCACACACACACAGAGACAGACACACATCCAGGCACCCACACCCGCCCCCTCCACGCACCCCCATGCACCCATGTGCCCGCACAACGCGCGTGCATGCACGGCGCACACTTGCACGGACGCGCATTCATGCGCACGCACTCGCACGCACTCACGCACACGCACACGAATGCACACGCATGTACACGCATGTACACGCATGCACACGCACGCACGTGCTCGTGCAAACACAAAAACACGCATGCACGCAAGCACAGATGAACGCGAACGCACAAAACACACAATAGCACAAGCAAACACAGCACAAACAACGGATGGAACAACCAAGCAGAGCATGTCAGTTCTGTTGACTATGGGCATTGCATGCACATCTTGGACAGGGGAACATTTGGACGGTGCACTGTGCACTGCCCATGACGCGGCATGTGTCATGTTTGGGCAGCCTTTCTTTCGCCAAGGGCAGCGCCGGCAACTCGCGCTCGCTTTCACAAATGTCGCCGAGTTCTGCGATTGTCCCGGCCACGCGGCTGCAAGGTGAAGACTTCGGGCCGGGTTCTTTTTTTTTTTTGAGATTTTGGCCCCGGTCAGGGCGTGGGAGTCGGCCGTCAGGAGATCTGCTGGGCCAGTGTCCAGGTGGAATAGGGTCCGGATTTGCAGTGTGACTTGCAGGTTTGACTGACGCCCTGGAGAAGAAGAGAAGAGGGAGCTTGCATGCATAAGCATCTTCGTGCATACTTGCCTACATTCATACATTCACACATACACACATTTCTACACACATATACATACATTCACCCATAAATGCATGCATACATACATGCATGCATGTATGCATGCATACATACCTACATCCATCCATCCTTCCTTCCTTCCTTGCGTTAATCCAGGGTTGGATGCATTTTTGTCTGCATGTATACATGTATGAAAGTAAGCAAGTATGTATGTATGTATGTATGTATGTAGGTATGTATGTATGTGTTAGCATTTCCGCAACAGTGCGAAGGCGCTCTGATTTATGTGTACATACACGCGGCTGGTTATCAACGTACAGAGAGACATGCGTGTGTATGGGCATACTGACTGCTGAGCCCGTTGCCACATCCTCGATCCCCTGCAGTAAAGCGTGGTCTGGCTGCAGAGGTGCCACCCGTGAAAATCATCCCTGCCGACCCCATGCTGGAGGAAACCTCAGCTGCACTTTCGCAGGGCGAGGAACCTTCATTGGTCGGGGGTGCCTGTGCAGTAAAAGTGCACCACGCTACGGGTACGTGTGGGGCTCTCAGGATACAGTGGTGTTCATTTCGTGCTGGTACCCGTCGACTGACAGTAAGTAGCCTGCAAGGAAGCAGCTAATGAGCGCTTCAAGTCTTCAGAGTTTCGGTTTCTCGCAAGGAGGATTTGATTTAAGGTCGCAAACCCTGAAGGTCCGGCGCAGTTGGTCAGGCTTGTTGCAATTGTCGTCGCCTGCAGAAACATGCACGACCCTGAGACCCTAGACCGCCCTGAACTACAGTTCGCAAGCGGCCCGGCGCTTGTTCTGCCCAGCAAGAAGATTCGACTACCCCTAGTCTGCCTTGTTCCTCGCTGCAAACCCTGTCCTGCAATCCCAGGCTTTCGAACTTCCCAATCCCGAATTCCGTGTAGGCCATGGCCTCGTCGGCCACGCATGGCTGTACTCACTTTCTATCTCCCCTTTTGTGTACAATTGTTTCCACAACAAAATTTCTACCGGCACTCTTTTGCGCTGCTGCGGCTGCTATCGCCCTCAACATCCCGGTTGCAGTGTAGTGGCCGAAGGCAGCAGGTAGCATCATGAAGACTTTTGCTGTCTGTGTTGCTTGACATGAGAAGAAAAAGATGGCGATGGTGTTGATGATCATGACAACGATGCGGACACTTGTAGTGGTACGGAAGAATTGTATGAAATTTGGGAAATTGTCATGTCGCAGCTAGTCTTTTTGCCATTTCTATCGCTGCGCTGCTGCGATGTCGGCAATGCATGCACTTTTACCTTTAGTGCGGTTGCTGATGCATCTGGTCCTGTGGCTGTGTCTATTCTTCTTGTTGTTGATGCTGTTGTGGTCAATGCTGCTCAAGGACAGGTGTGAGCCGGCGATGCTGCCACATGCGCCGAGCTCTGAAGGAGATGACCTAAAGGACTTGGCAGGGGCGTTTCTGAGTTCATGTTTTGGTTTTGGCCAGTGGGTGCTTGAGCATCCGATTTCCTGTGATGGCTTGCGGTTCAAATTTCGGTGTACAGTAGGGCTTGTTGCAGATCCCTGAGACCTTGAGTCTGTTTGCCAGTCAATTTCGGCGTTTTTGCAGCGCTCTCCGATTATCAACTTGCTTGCCTGTCTCGTGAAGCTTTGAAGGCCTAAACCCTAAACCCTAAACCCTAGCCTGCAAAGCCTGCAAAGCTCTGGTGCCAGGAGAGCGTGAAGCCGATGAGGAAAAAGATCTTGTTAATGAAAAAGTCTACTGACACTTTGCAGGCCAGCCGGACATCATCCACCGCTTCTAAGCATGTGTGACTGTGTGACTGCAGCATATGGAAAGGACTACTTCTTTAAAAGATCAGAGCTTATTCACTGGTAGTGGTAGTGGTAGTGGTTGCGGTTGCGTTTGTGGTTGTGGTTGTGGTAGTGGTTGTGGTAGTGGTAGTGGTTGGTAGTCGTCGTAGTAGTAGTAGTAGTAGCAGGATTAGTAGCAGTAGCAGTAGTAGTAGTAGTAGTAGCAGTAGCAGAAGCAGTAGCAGTAGCAGTAGCAGCAGCAGTAGCAGTAGCAGTAGCAGTAGCAGTAGCAGTAGCAGTAGCAGTAGCAGTAGCAGTAGCAGTAGCAGTAGCAGCAGCAGCAGCAGGAGTAGTAGTAGTAGTAGTAGTAGTAGTAGTGGTAGTGGTAGTGGTAGTAGTGGTAGTAGTAGTTAGTCGTAGTGGCAGCTGTGGTAGTAGTAGTAGTAGTAGCAGTAGTAGTAGTCGTAGTAGTAGTCGTAGTACTAGCAGCAGTAATAGTAGTGGCACCAGTAGCAGTCGTAGTAGTAGTAGCAGCGCCCTTTCCCCCCAGTGCTTCTTTCTCGTTCGTTCGTCGTCTCTGTCGTAGCTCCCTGCCCGGTTGCGACCCCCATCGCCGTCGGATCGCATCATCCGTCCACATGAAGTGCAGTTGGTTGGTGGTACTTGGCATTTGTTTGCAGGTAGATCAGCCATCGTCGCCGAGGCCGCTGTGCAAATATTGGCATTTCTAGGTCCGGCTGAATCCAGCTACGCATCTGGCGGAGCTTGCAGGAAGCCGCAGGCTAGAAGCCAGTGCCGGACAAATGCATAGGCATGCAAACCCCCCCAAAATGTACATGGCGGTGTTGGTGATAGTAATGTGATAGTGGCAATGGGAGTGGCAGTATAGTAGTTTTCGTACTAGTACAAGTACTAGAAATTGGCACTGATAGAGTTATCGTTACTACTACTACTACTACTACTTCTTCCTCTGCTACTGCTGCTGCTACAACAACAACAACTACTACTTCTGTGGCTGCTGCTACTACTAGCACTACTACTACTGCTGCTGCTGCTACTACTACTACTACTGCTACTGGTGCCACTACTATTACTGCTGCTAGTACTACGACGACTACTACTACCACTACTACTACTGCTGTCGCCTGTCTTATTTTCGTCATCAGTGTTATCATCTTCGAATCGTCATCGTCATCATCATCGCCAGTATCTTCACCACCACCGTCATCACCATAAGCATCACCACCGTCATGACCATCAGAACCATCATCACCATCATCACCACCTTCATCACCATCATCACCATCATCACCACCTTCGCCACCATCATCATCACCATCATCACCATCATCACCATCATCATCACCATCATCACCATCATCATCACCATCATCACCATCATTATCATTATCACCATCACCAGCATCATCATCACCATCACCATCACCATCATCCTCACTGTCACCATCATTGCCATCATCACCATCATCACCATCACCATCACCGTCATCCTCACTGTCACCATCATCATCATCGTAGTGATCGTCACCATCATCCTCAATATTATCGTCATAGTGCTTGTCATTATCATCATCGTCATGCTCATCATCGCCCTTACCAGCCTCATCGTCGGATGCATCTTCGTCCTCTTCCCCTCACCATCAGGATTCCCAGAACCATCAACGAGCATCCTTTTCAAAACCATGGCCAACATCATCACGTGCAACGTCACCGTCGTCATCCGTCGTCAAGGTAACCGTTGCAGTCCTCATTGCTACGGCGGTCATCATCAGTATCGTTACTGGCATCCTCCTCCTCCTCCTCCTCCCTTGCGTTTCCTCCACACCAACATCATCGCCATCGTTGTCATGACCGCCATCATCAGCAGCATCAGCATCAGCACTGGCTGCAACATGTTTTGAGTCGTCAGGACTGTATTGTTCTGAGTTCCTCATGACGAACTGCGTGTCTTGAGGCGCATCAGAAGCGAGGGCAGTGCAAGTCCAGCCTCTTAGGCTGAGATTTTGAAGGGGGCCACCTTTGGTTTCGAAATAGTAGTGGTGGATTGGTGTCAGAGGGCTATATTCAGCTGTCGTGCATTGCAACCTACGTTTCGGAGTCTTGAGCTCAGCAGATAGATTCCGCCCGTTTCAATTTCGACTTGTGTGTGAAAATCAAGGGAGTCGAGCATGACCATTGGGATATGTCCAGCACTCTAATTCCTTACCATGCGACTCCGGGGTGCTCTCAAGCCTCAGAGCTGGAATTTTGAGCTATCCTCGCTTCCTTCGTGCCTTGACTTAGGTGACTATGGATGGGATGAACCGCGACTCCCAGCAGGCACTCATCTACGACGTTGCGTGGCCGCAAAAGCCTCCAAGGAAAGCCAGTCAGAGTGAAAGACAGTACCGTACAAAGCCACTACAACAGCACTGCATTCGGAACAGCCCTAACGCTTCCAAGCAGAGGTAGCTATTTTTTTGCGCTGTTAACACTGCAGAAGTTCAAGACACTTTCATGCAACCCCTGCACCTGGTGAGACCAAACCTCCCCGAACTACAGGACAGGTTCGAACCGCCCGCAAGGATTAGTGTACTTGGCGACTCAGGGCTTTGTGGCTTTTGCAGGCTCTCCTGGACTGGGAATAGAAGCCCGGAGCCTGTCCATGAACCCCCAGCACAAAGAAGCCGCCGGCGGATTTTCATCGAATGATAGGCCTACCAGCGCAGAATGCCAGAACTAGCGAAACCATGAAGCTGCATGCACTTTGCAGGGTTCATGCTCGCGTGACGATGACGACGAGAAAGGCACCACGGTGGACGCATGGTCAAGATGCGGGATTTTCGGTCATGTTGTCTTAGGCCAGAGACTAGTTTAGCAAAGTCCAGGGCTGACGAGTTCGAAGCGAACGGCGAGAGAACATTAATGAGATTCTGAAGCAAAAAGTTCCTAGGCCGGGGATCGGGATCAAGTGAAGAAGTGCTTCCAGGGCTACCAAGCCTCAGATTCTAGCTCCCGCCATGCCTTCAGCCCTAAACTTTCGCTCATGCGAGCTTTTGACATCGCTGAGGAATGGGACATTGCTTCCCGCCGGCTGTTGAGAAATCCTTGCCTCATACAGCTGCCTCGCGGCTGAGACGGCTACAGCTGGTGCACCGGGTCGTTTAAACAATCACAAGCCAAGGTGCAAATGTGCTGCAAGCACGCAAAGAAGCAGAGGTGCTGTAGCATGCGTGGCCTAATCCTATTCGCAGTAGTCGCATCGGGCACTGGATTGTTAGGTGGGGTGGGGTAAGTCGGGGAAATGCTGCAGGAATGTGTTGAACTGAAGAAGGAGTTCCGAGGAGAGGAGGAGAAGTACTGGTAGTAGTATTGGCATCATGCAATAATAGTACTGGTGGTGCTCTCAGGATACCACAGTGGCATTCAGTTCAGGCTGGTACCCGTCGACTGACAGTAAGTACGCCTCAGGGCTGCTGCTACGATTATGATGACGACTAATGCTGCTGCTGCTGCTGGTGCCACTCACTGCTAGGAGCAGCAGCAGCAGAAGCAATAACACTGACACTGTGCTCCACCGACGACGAGGATGGAGGACGATGACGAAGGACGACGCCGAGACGAGCCAGACGTCGAGGAGGACAACCAGGATGATGACGACGACCACGATGACCACAGGTACCACTACTGCCACTACTACTACTACTACTACTACTACTACTACTACTGCTACTGGTGCCACTGCTACTACTGCTGCTAGTACTACGACGACGACGACTACTACTACTACTACTACTACTACTTCTACTACTACTACTACTACTACTACTACTACTACTACTACGTACTACTTTGTGCTTCTGCTATTGCTATCGCTACTACGACTCCCACTCTTTGAGACTCGGATTTGTGAAGAGGCCCTGTCATGGATGCGTGGCTAAGGATGTTTGACACGTCAGGGCTTTTTGCTTCAGGCCAGTGTCGGTCCCTCCCGGCTCCCGAGTTCACTTCGGCACGAAATACTCAAAGCCAAGGCTGGTGGCGCTGCCAGCGCTGATTAACACTTCGTGCTTTGCGAGCCTGAAGATCTTGGGCTTCGCACAGCGAGCCGCGAAGCAGTGTTTGGGGATTGGGAGGCCACGTCCGTAGCACTCGTGCGACTGTTGTGCCGTGTTCTTGTTCGCAATATTGGCCATCCGCCTTGTTGCTTTAGTCTCGGTGACTGTGAGCATAGGCAGCCAAGTCCAAAATGGCATTAGCCTGGTTCTGGGGACGATCCGAATGATCATTCGCAGTTTGCCTTCCTGGGCGATAGTTGCGTGCTCCTGTCATTGCTCGTAGTTTTGTCTGTTATTGGCAGGTATTGGTGTTGACATTCATCATGGTTGTGTAACACTTGCAGAAGTTGTCTTGCTCTTCGAGCATGTGGACGGACCCTGATGGATTTGTCGGCTTAGTTATGAAATTTTATGCCGTTTAACTTGTAGCTTTCAGAGTGAAGCCGGAAACTCAAGCCTCAGGATGTTCAGGACGTTTCTCGTTTAAGCCCAAGGTCAACTATACGTTCACAATCGTGGCGACGATGCTGTATGGCCTGGTTGGCACGCTCGGTGGCTTGGTGCTCATGAGGCGGCTTTCTGGGGGAGCCCCGCATTTCGACACCCCGGGGCCCTAAACTCAACCCCTAGTCGTCGAGGCAGTCCGACATCCTAAACCCCAAACATGCGGTATCATCCTTCTGCAAGTCATGGGCATACGACCGCAAACGCCTCTTGCCTAGATTTCGCACTTTCTTTCTAATATCGCGGTCAAGAAGTTGGCCAGACCTGAAATCCGAAGTCCTCACGCCCTGAAGCCTTGAACCCGAAGCGGCGGACCATCTCCAGCAAACAGACCCAGGAGTGCATTTGCTGGTCAAGTCTTTGCGTTCACCCAACTTCAACACGGCGATGTACCGGCTGCACGTGCACCCGGGCAGATGACTGACACATCCTAATCCCCCAATCCAAAGACACAGGTGGGATGAGGCATGGTACTTTGGAGTATTTTGCAGCAAAGTTCCAGTATGTTGTAGACCTGTTGGATAGTGCATGCTTTGCATTGCCATGCCCTAGATTACACTAAGCGGCAGGATAATCGTTTTGCATTGTCTGCACCCTGCAACCTAGTGCTGCATCGAGCTATCTAGCCTCGACTGGCATCGTGTGATACTGGGGAAGTTCGCGCTAGGTTGTGCTACTTATGTGGCGTTGTTCTTGCCGGCTTGTCGGGTGTGAGCCATGCTCTTCCAGGCTGTTTCCGGCATCGCATGGTCTTGCTCCTCCTGTGGATCTTACAGTACAGGGCTTGCTTTGAAAAACATTTATCTTCGTTTGCCTTCCACTAATCGCAGTGCTCCAGCTTCAAGCAGGATCTTGTCATCCTCGCTGCTTCGATCGTGTAATGCCTGGACTTGCAACTGTTCGCACCGACTAGTTATGGTCTAGGCATCGTTTAAATGAGGCCCCCGAACAAGCATTAAAGGCCCACGTTCAGGACTAGAAGTGCTTCCCTCCAACCCTTCGCCGAAAGCCTCCCCAACCACGGATCATGCAACACAAAGTCTTCGGGGCAAAGCTGGGGCCCTAATCGTATAGGTTTCAGGGTTTGCGGCTTTGGTAGTGTTTTGCGGAATCGATCAGGTTCGTAGCCGACTGGCGGGTCTACTGGAACGATGTGTCCAGATTAGAGTCCTGCCACTCGGCCTCAGGCACTCAGGCACTCGTGCGAATCCGTACCCCTGGCCTCAAGCCGGATCCGACCTTGCTTCCGAGAGCGCTACACACAGAGCGCCGAAGCCCGAACTGCCCAACACTTCGAGAGAGAATCGAACATAGGCGGCCGCAAGAGTTGATCGGATTTTCAGGATTTCCAGAGACCCATCAAAGGTGCTGTGAACAAGTGCAAGTCTGAACTGTTTACACATGAAATTAAGTAGCTTCGCATCGTGGTATATGCTATTGCACTCCTTAGAAAGGAAGTGATGCTCTTGCCCAAAGCACCGATGTTTCCGGTTCAAAGCCTTGGAACCTTGTTTCTCAGCACTGTGTAGAGACACAACGAAGGAGGGTTTTCGGGCTGCGATTTATTCTTCGGACCAACAATCAAGATCCTTATTCGGGCTCTCTCAGTACGGAGGAGGATATATGAATGCATCGTGTGCTTCTTTTTGTTCTTGTCGTTGTCGCTGTTGTCGTGGTCGCCGCCGCCGTCGTCGTCGTTGTCGTCGTTGTGATCGTGGTGATCGTTGTGGTTGTTGTTGTTGTTGCTGCTGCTGCTGTTGAACAGTATGCTGTTGCTGTTGTTGTTTTTGTTATCATTCTTGTTCTTGTTGTTGTTGTGGTGGTGGTGGTTCTGGTGATGGCTGTTGTTGTGGTGGTGGTGTCGTCGTCGTCGTGACCCGAAAAGAGTGTACAGTGTGCGGGGTAAATGGGATATCTAGTCCCGGGTTTCAACATGACGGCCCGAAGTCTTGCAAATGCCGCGGGCTGTCGTTATCCCCGTTTGTGTCTTCACTTCTTCCCCTACCCCCTAAACGAGTCACCATTTCCACCCCCCTGACCCCCAACCCCACACCATGTATACCAATCAACAATCGCATTGTCAAGCCGCCGGCCTGAACTTGCGTCTGACACTTCAACACTCTGATGGCTCCGTGGTTAGGTCGCTACTTCCTTGCGTGGGTGGTGATGGTGCCTTGCCGTTCTAGGCGGCTTGAGGCTGAAGCTAGGGGTATGCAGCTCAACTGCTTGCCTGTGGCTTGAAGTGTCTTTCGGGACAAGCTGCTTTGGATCCACCCGACATCAAACCCAACACAAGATGAACACAGCATGCCATTCTACTATGCAGCTGTCTTACACAAGTCGACTGGGACCACAGCCTAGCATGTCGCCCTGAGGCCGAAAAACCCAACTTCCGACGGCCCAGTAGTCTAAAGTCTAGAGTTCTTTAGGATTTGGGGGAGAGGGTTCCGATTCTCAGAAGTCTCCTTCACTTGTCGAAGAAAGGCCGCGTGGGCCCTTGCAGTAAACCTTAAACCTGCGGTCAGACCATCAAAAAGGTCCGTTGGGTAAGAGCCAGTGGTGCGCAGAGCTCGAACATCAACTTCCCGGTGATTCGTTCCTGAGGGAACCTTCGTTTGACATTTTCAGACTGCAGAGCCAGACCCCTTCATTCGACCGACCAGGGGGAAGCGGAGGGCACCTGTACGCTTCAGAGCTTTTCTATGTGTCGAATTGCGCTGCCAAATTTGAACCCAGTGCCTCATGATTCGAAATTCGCTTCACGCTGCTGAGGTCTGCTTCTACACATGTACGCAGCTCTTAGATGCCTGGATGCTGGAACAAGGTACCGTTGCGCGGGGCACCGTGTTCTCTGAAGCACCAAACCTAAACGGCTCGGAGTTGACGCTTCTGGTTCCAAGCCGGGTCTTGTCGACGTGGGAAGGCAGTGTTGGCATATGTGTGTATCAAGTTATATATATATATATAGACAGATAGAAACACATACACACACACACACATATATATATATATATATATTATGTGTGTATATTGTGTGAGTGGAATGCTTTCGGTAATAGAATCAGAGATACGGCTTCCGAAAATTTGTGGATACATATCGCCGATCCGATGATACTTGCAGAATTGCCACGAGCCTGTTGCCTACCTTTGGTTAGTAGGGAATGGAAGAATGGTAGCAATAGTAGTTATAATTGTACCCCATTCCTCCATTCCCTACTAACCAAAGGTAAGGTTGAAGCACTCCGCTTTTTCGTTGCACTGGACAGGCGTCAGTGAAGTGGTTGGGGCAGATGGCGACATCTCCCGAATACTCCTACATGTGCTCGAGGCACACTTTTGAGTAGTTCGTTGCCTTCCAGCAAAGTAGGCTCTCGCCGTGAGTGGGATTTCCAGAGGGCCGTCTTTGGATTCAAGAACGTAGAGTCATTGTAGAGACCTTTCACGACGCCTAACCGCTGCTGTTGCTGGTGCTGGTGTGGCTGGTGATTCTTATGTGATGGTGATGGGTGACAGGGAGGGTGATGGTGCTGGGTGAGGATGAAGGTGAGGGTGGTGGTGGGTTTTGGTGTTGGTGCCGTTGTTTTTGTCTGCTTCTGGCGCTGGTCCTGGTGATGGTGTTAGTGTTGTTGCTGTTGTTGTTGTTGCTGCTGAAAGTGATCATGTCGATGATGTTGTTTCGTTGCTGTCGTTGAAACCGTTGCCGTTGTTGCTGTTGTTGCTGTCGTTGCTGTTGTTGCTGTCGTTGCGGTTGTTGCTGTTGTTGCTGTTGTTGTTGTTGCTGTTGTTGTCGTTGTTGTTGTTGCTGCCGTCATTGCTGGGTGTGGCACCCTTCTGGTCTGCTGGCCTGCACACTGTGGTGTTGCGAGACAAGACGACAGTGTCAACTGCTTTCGGCCGCGAGGTGACTTGCATGAATCGGACTTGTGATACTTGCAGCAACAGCAAGCCCGGCAAGCAGGGAGGCGCCAGAAATCAGCACCTCATCGCCGCCATTGCTTTTGCAGCATTCACGGTGCTACCAGCATTTCACCAGGCTTGAGTGTTTCGAAGGTTTTATCTACCGGAACTGATTTGAAGTGTGCTGCCGAGCCAGGCCACATCGCTTCTGGGCTTTGCCTTCACAAGTGGCATCGTGCTGATGCTCGTCTGATATATGTATATGTATGGACATGTAGTGTTGTGTTGTATGTACACATACATAGTTACATATCTACATTTACATCTACATCTACATAAACATATCCCTATGCATAAACATATGCATATGCATATGTTCATATATATATGCATATGTGCATGTGCATATACATATACTTATGCGCATACATACACGTGCATGAATGCCTGCGTGCATACATACATACATACCTACAAACAACGACACATACATACCGACATACAAGCTATGTATATCTAGTATGTGTATACGTATGTATGTATGCACGTATGTGTGTATGCGTGTATGTGTGTGAATGCGTGTGTGTGTACGTGTGTATGTATATATGTATGTATGTATGTGTGTGTATGTATGTATGTACGTACGTACGTAGGTATGTATGTATGTACTATAGTGTGTGTATTAGTGTACTGTACTGTAATGTAATGTAATGTAGTGTAGTGTAATGTATGTATGTACGTAGGTACGTATGTATGTATGTATGTATGTGTGTGTATTCGTGTTGCACATGCATATGTCTAAATATATACACACATAAAGCAAGCATATGTGTGTGTGCACGCGTGCACCCGCATACATACTTGTTAATAGACCACATTCGCAGATTCAAATGCATCGACATATGCCTATGTGGATAGATGGGTTGCGACCGTAGGTTTTGTGATTGTGCAGGCAGAGTTAGCTGTGAACAGACAACAAACATGGTGGTAAATCTACACAAGGAGATGGAGAGAGAGAGAGAGAGAGATAGATATGTATACATACATATATATATATAAATATGTATATACACACACATACACACTTATGCAATGTATATGTATATGTATATGTCTATGTCTATGTCTATGTCTATGTATGTGTATATGTATATGTATATGTATATGTATATGTATATGTATATGTATATGTAGATGTAGATGTAGATGTAGATGTAGATGTAGATGTAGATGTAGATGTATATGTATATGTATATGTATATGTAGATGTATATGTATATGTATATGTATAAGTATATGTACGAGGAAACACACACACACATATATATATATATATACATGCATACATATTCATATGACATACATATGTATGTACGTATGTACGGATGTATGTAGGTGTCTTCATCCAGACAAACTCCCCGGACAGCTTGGCGAACTCAACGTACCAGGTGGGCATGACATGGCATCAGACAAAGCAAGCTACGCCGGAGAAGCTCAGCCAGCCCATGAGAGTGGTGCTCTTCCAGCACCTCCTGACGACGGTACGCAAGAAATTCGACGCCATGCTAGAGACCCCGTCCTCGAGGTCCATGGCGGAGAGCCTGGGGTGGATCTCCCCGTCCGGGGAGGAGGTTCATGGACTCCGGTGGAATGCCGAGGCGAAGACGAGAAGGACCCCAACGTCCCCAGCCTGCGGCCGACAGAAATCAAGGAAGCCTTGGACGAGCTGATCCAGCTCAGCGCGAAGCCCATGGTGATCCACAGGTACCACGCCACGCGGCAGATGGCGGAAACCTACAAGTCGCCAACCCTGGCCATGATGGCGGAGGTGGGAGCGCGAGTCGAGGAGGCCCAATTGGTGTGGAAGCGGCTGCACCTGTTGAGCCAAAGTGCAGCCTGGACGGCTGCGGGATGCTTCCTGCGGCACGAGCGCCTCAAGCTAGGCGCCCTGGCAACGCGCTTGAAGAGCCTGACCCAGTGATTCCTATGTGCATTGGGAACCGGGGCAACTTCTGCTATATGAATGCTGTTTTAAAGTGCTTGCTGCACCTAGCGTCTCACATGGGTGGGTGACTGGAAAGGTTTGATCAGAGGTTGCGATGAGTTCCTTGTGCGGCTTGAAGATGGGATGCGTGGCAGAACTGTGCACTTGTGGCAGTCACCTCTTTGGAGAAACATGGTCTAGACCTGGGCTAACCCCCTGAAACAGCATGACGTAGCGGAGTTTTTACTGTTCATGGGGCAATGCCAGTGGTTTGTGCGTGAAGTTGTTGCCATGCCGTGGCAAGCTAGGTACTGTGATGCTGAGGATCGCGTACAAACTGCTGATGCAGAGGAATCGCTTCCACTTTTGTTGATGCCCCCGCCGGGGTGTGCGGTGGCCAATGATGTGGACACTTCTGTCACTGTCCAAGAACTCGTAGATCAGTGGCAGGAGCAGGATTGCAGGCATGCAATGCTGATGGCCCCAGCGGCCATAGTGCTACAAGCAGCACGATTTTGCTATGACACGGAGTTTGACAGAGCCACTAAGCGTAGGTATCGGGTTGTTCCTAGCCGATATCTTGATGTTCCTACCTTCTGCGATGGTCTTCGTGTCAGGCCGATTCTCTACCAGCTGAACTCTGTGTGTAGGGAGCGTTCCCTCCGGTGGCCACTATCAGGCACTTCTCTATGATGAACAGAGTGGTAATCTCGCTTATCTTGCTGATGATGAGCAACCGGCTAGGCGTGTTACTGAAGCCTACGTGAGCAGTTTGGGCAGAGACATGTATTTGTTTGTGTATCGGAGACAGATGCCTGAAGTAAGAGTCCCGCTTTTGGGCATTCGTGCCGGGGACCATTTACCATTTATTGTTGAGCGGGGAATGCACAGAAAGTGCAGCCAAGGGCCGGGTAAACTTACCTGTTCCTCACAATCCGTGTGCCGAGTACAGACTCTGCTACGTGGAAAGTGAAAGTGAAAGTAGGTGTATCTGTATGTATATATATATACACAGTATGTATATGCATACGTGTATGGATGTTCACATATCTGCACGTGCATACTACATGTGTACCTACCTACCTACCTACCTACCTTTAACCTACCTACCTACCGACATACATACGTACGTACGTACATGCGTTCGCGCTGACACATGCACACATACGCACATAAACGCATACGTGCTTGCATGCCTATCGACCTACCCTTCCTGCTGGCCTCCCTGCCGGCCAGCCGGCCGACCGACCACCCGACAGACCGACCACCCGACCGACCGACAGACCGCCGAGCAACCGACCGACCTACCGGCATACGGACCGCAGACCAACCGGCCGACCCACCGACCTACCTACCTGCAAACACGTAGTTTAGTACTAGCAGAAGGAGGAAAGGAGAAGGAGAAGTAGAAGTAGAAGTGAAAGTGGAAGTAGACGGAGAAGTAGAAGTACAGGTAGAGGTAAAGACACAGGTAGAGGTAGAGGTAGAGGCAGAGGCACAGGTTGAGGTTGAGGTAGAGGTGGTAGTAGGAGTAGTAGTAGTAGTAGTAGTAGTAGTGGTAGTGGTAGTAGCAGTAGTAGGAGTAGTAGTAGTGGTCGTTGTCGTCGTCGTAGTAGTAGTAGTGTAGCGGTAGGAGCAGGAGGAGCAGAAGAAGCAGAAGAGGGAGGTGGAGAGCACGAGAGCAGGAGAGAAGGAGAGTAGGAGAGTAGGAGAGTGGGGGAGTAGGAGTAGTAGGAGTAGCAGGAGTAGCAGGAGTAGTAGGTGTAGTAGGAGTAGTAGGAGTCGTAGGAGTAGTAGGAGTAGTAGAAGTAGTCGGAGTAGTCGGAGTAGTCGGAGTAGCAGTAGCAGCAGTAGCAGCAGTGGTAGCAGTAGTAGCAGTAGTAGCAGTAGTAGCGGTAGTAGCAGCAGTAGCAGCAGTAGCAGCAGCACTAGCAGCAGCAGCAAAAGGAGTATTAGTAGTAGCAGTAGCAGTAGCAGTAGCAGTAGCAGTAGCAGTAGCAGTAGCAGTAGCAGTAGTAGTAGTAGTAGTAGTAGTAGTAGTAGTAGTAGTAGTAGTCGTAGTAGTCGTAGTAGTCGTCGTGGTGGTGGTGGTAGTAGACACAGCAGCAGCAGCAGTAGTAGCCTGCTGTTGCAACTTGTACTGCTACTACTACTACTGCTGCTGCTGCTGCTACCCGCAGCACCGTTACCGCCACTGCGACCACCAGTACATCTTCCGCTGACACCACAAGCATGAAGACGGAGAATCTGTCGTGTTCCTGATACCTTGCTAAGCTTGACTGATTGTTTCCTCCCTTCAGCTGCAGGACGGTAGCTTCTGCTCAGTCGCATCTTTTGTTGGGCCTTGACAAGAGCCTCGACTGTCGCTTGGCTCGTTCGGTTCAGGCACTTGAAGGCAGCTCTAAACCAGGAATTCGCTTGACAGCGCCTGTCTCAGTTAAAATACACTATAGTTATCAACAACCCCAAGAACGGGGCACCCTTTTAGAATCATCCCCGCATGCTTTCATGGTAGCTCTTGTTCGTTGTACGCACGTACAGCGACTGCCACTATTACTGCCACTACCGCGACGACTTCGACGAGCTCTGAGATGTATAGCAATAGCGGTGCTGATAGAAATCTGCGCAATAGCGATAGCCGCCAATAGCAATACTATCATTTTCAGCAGCTGTTGGATGCAGTTGCAGTGGATGGGCATCTTTGCTGCTGGGCTTTGGCTTGGGGCTTGCGACGGTTGCCCATCCTTCATCTCTGTCTTCACAAGTACCACGCAGTGCACGAGCAGTACAACAACTACCAATAGTTGCATCGTTGTAACTACTACAAGCGCACAGGTAGTGTTGTTCTGGGTTTATGTCAGGAAAAATCGATGTTTGTGTGATTCTTATCCGCAGGTTTATTGCTGTTGTTGGCTGTGCGACGAGCATCATTATTAAAGTAGAGGGGTAGTCTCGCAATCTGTTTTGTTACCTGTGCTTTTTCTGCAAGGGCGACTATTGTTAGCTTCAGCATCATCATTGCTATGGCTACTGGGATGTTAGGGTCCAGCCTGCTAAGCAGCTCGACATGCATGGCAAGGAACGCCGCTGAAGTAATGTCCGGGGGGTTTGCAGAAGCTTCCAACACCTCGACCACAAACACTACGGCCGAAAGAAGTAACCGGCATCAGATTTCGTTTGTGAATTTGCTTTCACTTCAGCCGATAAACGGTCCAGCGCTCAACCCTGCACCCCAATCCGCAAACCAGACCCCAAGCCCTAAAGTCTTCAGTGCATTGGCAAAGCTATCGAACACTGCATCTTTTCCTCCTCTACAACAGAGAAACTCATTCCATCGAACTCGCAGCCCAAGGTCCAGCAACCCTGCTTGGCGTGCACAACATTGCCAGATCTTAAACCCCAAGCCGCAAGCACGAAGTCCTCGAACCAACAGCCACAGAAGGTGCCAGGCACACTTGCAGGGATTGACTGTTGTTGCCAGGGTCCGCATGTTGCGAGGGGTCCTGAGCGGACTCGACCGATAGTCGTGGTCAAAGTGCAGTGTCTGAGCAACGGACTTGTTGTCCTGAACTGCCTGCATGTACAACAGGCTTCTCTTTGAGCATGCGCTTGGAGTATATACTGGCGTCTGGGAAGTCATGCATGCAGTCATGCATGCGGTCGCAATGGACCTTACATCAGCCATCTGTTGCATGACCGAAAAGCCCCTGGCAGGCCGAAACCCTCCGGCCAGAGTCAAACAGTCCCGAACGCCCTAGAGCTGAAGCCAGGTCACCGAGAGAAAAGGGAGGCTTCAAAGAACAACCAGCCTGCACCTCGAACGTCCGAGGTTGGTGCAATGCCATCTCGTTGGAGCCGGACTTTGGCATAGGAACGACCAGCTGGAACTGCATGCAGGCCCTGGCTAGGGGACCGTGGGGCTCGGGCCCTCGAATTGCGCGTGGCCCTGGGCTTTGGCCAGACCTAATGCCTGTGGGGTTGGGGTTTAGGGCTGTGGTGTTCAAGAAGGAGGGGGCTTTGATGTTCTTTTTCGGACTGGATGGTTTTGTTAGGTCTTATTGGGAAGCAGCTGGGACCGTCAAGAGAGCGCTTTTCCCTTCGCCGCGCTGAGCAGATTGTCAAGATACGAGCCAGGCGACCTGACTGCCAATGTGGTCCCATGAATACCCCTTCTTGACGCAACATTGTCTTTTCGTGCAGTCCCGCCGGAGAGTCCAGGGATTCAGGGTCGAAGCCCACTGCTTGCATCCTGACAACCAAAAACCTATCTCAGCCGACGTTAAGGTCTGCTGTATTACATCAGAAACGACAACTGTTTGATAGCTGGAATGCTGCGATTACCAAGTTGTACAAGTACGCTACTTCCACTGTCAACACCAGGAACACGACTCGTGCTGCGACTACCAGTACAAGTACAACTACGACTACAACGACAACAAAACAAGAACAATAGCTGCTGCTACTACTGCTACCACTACTACTGCTGCTGCTACTATCACTACTTCTACCGTTACTGCTAGTACTACTACTATTAAAATTATTGTTATTTTTATTACTACTACTACTACTACTACCACCACCATTACTGCTACTACTACAGCTACCACTACTACTACTACTACTACCACTACTACCACTACTACTATACAACAACAACAACTACTACTACTACTACTACTGCTGCTACTACCACTGCTACTCCCACCACCTACTACTACTACTGCTGCTGCTGCTGCTACTACTACTACTACCACAGCCACTTCCACTATCACAATGAGCACTCTGAGTCCGCGTTGGAATGAAGGAATGCCACTGCCACTTTCACAATCTACTACTACCCCCACTGCACGTAGCAGCTGCTAGTAGTAGTACTGCTAGTAGTACGCTACCACTGCTGTTACGTTTACTGCTGCTGCTGCTACTACTGCTATTGCTGCTACCACTAGTACAAGTCCTAGCGCGTCCTGCTACAGCATATTCATGGGCTCGCTCGCAGCAAGTACAATTCGTCCTCGTGCCTGGTTTACAAATCTAAAGCTCTCCCTGAACTCAGCAGACCGGCCTCAAGCCGCCCTGATGGCCGAAGGCACTCCTCAAGTGCGTCGGGAGGGAGCTTGAGACCAGTTTCGTGACGGTGCAGGCGCTGGCCTTCCACCCTGGAGAGTTAAGGGATCAGTTTGTGCAAAGTTTTACGACCGCCTGGGATCAGAACTTGCAATTGTGCTACACCATGATGAGCAGCAAGCCCTGAACTTAGCACCCTGGATCCCAATAGTCGGCATCAGGCAGCTGCAGTGTCCATGATGTTTGGGAAATCTAGGATCACGAAAAAGGTGGCTCGGTGTTTAAAGCACTGAGATTTGGGGTTTAGCCCCCCATGCCCCTCAAGAAGGCCCAAAACGAAGCCTCTTGACCTTGAGTCTTACGCAAGCCTGTCGTTCTTAAATCCCCTGATGCCTGCTAATCCGAAGCCAGCAATCACTCAGGCCCTGCCCGAATCGCCCTAATCTGTGCAAGTCCGAGGTCCAAACTCAGTAAACATTATCGCAAGGACGGGGGCAAACCAACAAGAATCGTTTCACTACTGGAGAAGGTTTCAGGGCTAGCAGTGTGACTGCCTTAATTTCTGTTGCGACATATACTAGCCAGCGGATTGAAGCCTGAGGTGTTAGGTGCCGTGGGCTTCATCTTCTTCCTTGCTAGTGCCGTGGCATTCGCGGCCCGGCCAACAATCGTTATTCTCCTGAGGCGACATTCAGAAATGAGGGTGCCTTACCAGGTATGGACCGGGTTTGAGGTCACATGATGTCAGATGGGTGCTTGGAAGAGTATCCTCGTCCAGCTTGAAACCCTAAATTGGCATGTTAAACATTTTCAACGCCTGGTCTCTGCAATCCAAAAATGGCTTCCATTCTAGCCTATACCAATCTCTGCGTATGCCATACCTATATTCTTGCTGACTAGGAACAGACTTGGACGCCGCAAAATTGTTTCGGCTCTTTGGGCGGCTGTGCGCAATGCTTGTTCCGTAAATGATTCACAGGTATGTCGTATCGTAATTCCTGCTAGCAGTAGTGGTGGTAGAAGTAGCAGCCGCAGCAGCAGGAGTAGTAGTAGTTAGTAGTCGTCGTCGTTTGGGGTGGTGATCGTGGTTGGTTGTAGTAGTCGTAGTTGTAGTAGTAGTAGTAGTAGAAGAAGTAGTAGTAGTAGTAGCAGTAGTAGTAGTAGTAGTAGTAGTAGTAGTAGCAGTAGTAGTAGTAGTAGTAGCAGCAGCAGTAGCAGTAGCAGTAGCAGTAGCAGTAGCAGTGGGAGTAGCAGTAGCGATAGTAGCAGTAGTAGCAGTAGTAGCAGCAGCAGCAGCAGGAATAGTACCAGAAGCAGAAGCAGCGGTAGCAGTAGAGTAGTAGTAGTAGTAGTAGTAGTAGTAGTAGTAGTAGTAGTAGTAGTAGCAGTAGTAGTAGTAGTAGTCGTAGTCGTAGTAGTAGTAGTAGTAGCAGGAGTAGTAGTAGTAGTAGTAGTAGTAGTCGTAGTAGTAGCATGTGTAGTAGTAGTAGTATTAGTAGTAGTAGTAGTCGTCGTAGTCGTAGTCGTAGTAGTAGTAGTAGAAGTAGTAGTCTCCCTACGAGTGCTGAGGCCATAGAGGTAAAGACGACCCTATCAGTAACCAGAACAACACCACCAAGAGCGCGACGACCCGAAAACTTTACTAGGATGCGAATGACGACCACGCCGCTCGACGACGAGGACGATGATGGTCCGAACGGTCATGATGATGGTGTCGTTGATGGCAGTGGCAGCGATGGTGATGATGATTCATGCTGCCACTGTTGGGAATGATGATGATCATCATCGTCCTGCCGATGATGGGTATGGGCGATTGCAGTGGTTGTGATGCTTCCGCTTCCTCTGCTGCTGATGATGAAGATGATGAAGCTTTTTAGCGATGGTTCGTGTAATGGTGCTGATCCTGGAGATGGCGTTGACGCTGGTGATGTCGACGACGCGGTCTTTTGCTGCTGCGGCTGCAGCCGTCGTCGTCGTCGATATTGTTGATGCTGTTGATGTTGTTGTTGTTGCTGCTGCTGGTGCTGTTGTTGTTATTGTCCTTGCTGCTGATGTAGCAGTAGCAGCAGCTGTTGTTGTTGTTGTACTCGTCGTCGTCGTCGTTGTTGCGGTTGTTCGCCCGCTATGAGCAGAGCCCGCTTGCTCAGCGTCCAATGTAATGTTGTGGTTGTGGTTGTTGTTGTGGTTGTGGTTGTGGTTGTGGCTGTGGTGGTGGCGGTGGCTGTGACTGTGGCTGTGGCTGTGGTTGTGGTTGTTGTGGTTGTTGTGGTTGTTGTTGTTGTTGCTGTTGTTGTTGTTGTTCGATGCCAGAGGGGTGCATGTAGAACACAGCATGCATGACATGCCACTTTTCTGAAGGTGATTTTGTTGTTGATGATAGTATGGCGAAGGCATGAAGATGGTTGCAGCTTGCATTGCTCGTCATTCTGAACAGCTGTCGTTGTCATCCCTGTTCCTGTCGTGATGAGGTTATCCTAACCCGTTCGGTCGGGGTCCTGCCAAGGTATTCCGCACCAACTTCGAGTCGCTGCCGATGCTAGTAGAGGCTCGAAGCGATGAAGCGGCAACCGAAAATGGGGTAGACAGCCTAAAGGTGTAGATTCTGGAGGCAGGCTTATCCGCGCAGCGTGCCAAGTTGACACTTCCGGAGCAAGAGTGCTTTCCAAGTCGGGCCCGCATGTTGCTTTAAGATGGGTATTCTTTTGTTTGGGGTGTTGGGAGGCTTCGTCTTGTGGAGGCTTGAGGCTACCAGTCAGTTGAGCTAGGAGACCCAGCGTTTTGCCAATCTGGCTAACGCAGGCCATGTCGTCGTTGCCTTTGCTGCTTGGCAGAAAATGGGCCGGGGAATGATGTTGTTGAAGTCGCTGGTGGACTTTTTTGAACCCGATACTGTGTAGCATGGACATTACGTCTTAAAGCCCGAAGGAGCACTCTTACATTCGGATAGAAGTGTGCACCTGTCCAAGCTCATCCTTGATATGAGCCCACCCATGCACACGGCTCACTCAGGTTATTCCTCTTCGCAACAAATCTGAGGACTTCAGGGCAGAGCTTGAGATGTGTCTTTGCGAGTTTCAGGGTTCTTTGGTCGGGCTTCACGATATAAGTGTGCCGAAGAGCTCTTGAAGGAGTTGAGCCTTGAATTCCCCGTCGTGATGACGCTGCTTCCTGCTACATCGGTGGCGCTTTTTTTCGGCTCTGCTTCGCTCCCTTCCCTCACCCTTTCCTGTTGCCGGGCCCTGCCTCGATGGAAGCTGTAGAGGTCGTCCTTGCTCCCTGCTGTCCTTTCCCTTCACTTCCCGAGAAAGTGTTGCGGCTGGAGAGCTGGGGAAGCCAAGAGCAGTGGGGTGACCCGAAGATACCCAAAGTGTGAGTCTCAAACATCGGCCACAGGATTTTCGCGAATGCTGCCGCCTTGACCGAGAAGTGCAGCTCGCCTGCTCTGCGTCTTAGCATCGGTGTCGCGAAGCCATCCTTATTTTGCCCGTGACGTCGAGGATGCAGCACTGCTCAGGATGCAAACAGTTCTGGGTTCTAAGATGTCGATGGCAGAAATGCTCCGACACGTCCGTACCTATGACAGGATATCTGTGCATGTGGGTTTCGTCCGGGCAACAGGTGGGGTTGGGTGCTTGAAAGAGCTGGCATGTGAGATTGAGTATATGCCCATCGCTGGCACGGCGCACAATTCCTACTATAAGTCAAGATAGAAGTTTTCAAGCTTCGAGTGAGTCACCTGACACACGAAATGATAGATGAACTGCCGCCTTGGCTGCTCTCTACGGTTCTAGCGCCTGAAGACTGTCGCCATGTGCCGCATCGTGCCACCGAGGTCGCAGCATCCCCGCGTTCGTCAACCAGATTCCTTCGCAGGATTCTGTTTACGCATCCTTCCATCTGTTTGATCTTGCTGTATAGACTTTGTGAGGCAAATCTGTACAGAGGTGGTGAGAACATAGGTGTAGAGGTTGTGAGTGTATACACATGGCGTATCTTGTCTCCATATTTAATGCAAATGTATATAGCACAATATCTGTGTGAGTATATACGTACATGCACACTTGCCCATACATGCAGATGCAGTTGTCCAGTGTCCTGGGCGAAGAGATTCCGTCTTAATCTTTGCTAGAGTAGATGGAAAAGTGATTAGGATTGCCAGCATGATTCCATTCGGAAGGTATTGCTGCACGTAGTGTCCTAGTACCACATGAGTCGTAGTGTTCCAAGCCAGCGAGTACATAGACGACGTGCTATCACAACAGACGTACATATAGGAGGAAGAATAGCAGCCATCAGTCAAGCGTCAGTGGCTGTAGTAGTCAGAGATCGCAAGCACAATCATTAGCAACACCATTCTTGTCGCTATCAGCGAGCTTCTTCAACAATTTTTACCACCATCACCAAATCACCCAACTTGGACACCGTCGTACTCATGAGCCATGAAAGTATCAGTTCAGTACCAGACGACAGCAACAGCAACATTAGCAGCCATAACTCACACTTAAAAAAAAGCGTCAGCAGCAGCAGCAGCAGCGGCGGGAGGACAACCACCGACGTCGAAAACGACAACGACAATTTCAATTGAACGCGGCACGAGCGTGCTCTGCGCATGGCGGGCGCTGGTGATTACCTGCACTCGTGAAACCTTGTTGATGTGAGACCTCCTCTACTAGAGTCAGAGTCAGCTCATCCTCCGACACCCTCAGTGTGAGTCACGCAGGTCGTACTCCTAAGAGCCGTCTCCTTGAGTGCCCGTCTAGTGGCGTCCCACATTAGGTAACTCCTGGCAACAACAGCAACAACGACAACAGTTTATTGGACGCTGAGCGAGCGGGCTCTGCTCATACCGGGCGAAGACAACAACAACAGTCAATAGCAATATCAATAGCAATAGCAAGAGCAAGAGCAAGAGCGAGCAAGAGCAAGAGCAATAGCAAGAGCAAGAGCAAGAGGCAAGAGCAAGAGGCAAGAGGCAAGAGGCAAGAGGCAAGAGGCAAGAGGCAAGAGGCAAGAGCAAGAGCAAGAGCAAGAGCAACCGCCGCCGCCGCCNACCACCGCCACCGCCACCGCCACCACCACTCCGTCTGATGCCACTAAGAACCATGCACACGTCACGTGGCCATCCACCATCCACCTCCCGATCTTCACAGGTGCCCATGTGGACTCCGCCAATTGTGCATACACGGTGGAGGCGGCAATCCTGCATGCATTCAGGACTTTCCATCACCACAGGTCACTATCCACCTTGCTGTTCAAGGCTGGCACGGTATACTTCTGCGACGACAACGTCGCGCCACAGCGCCTAGATCCCGGCTCCGCTTTTCATTGTGAGCGAGGATATGGTTCCAGGGAGGTTTACATGCTCGTTTGTAGGCTCGGGGAGGCGCGCTTCTGAGGGCCCAGGCCCGACACTGCTTGCACCACGAGGCTCCTGTCCCATCTTGTCGATCGGACAGGCTGGTCGTAGCCGTGAGCTGGGCGCTCCACCGCGGGTTGATTCACACTGCAAATTCAGTGGAGTCTCAAATATTCTTCGTTGCGCCTCGCTTTGCCTGCTCGATACATGGCCTCATGGCACAGCTTCTGACACATGCACTTTATTGCTTTTTCCCTGTTTCTGCATGCGCTTCCTGTACACCAGTTTTGCTTCAACAGCCGCTGTGACCTAGCACGTAGGCATGACATGTTGCCGCGCAAGCCGGCTGGGGTTTCAGATGAACTGTGGACCCTAGAACTTCCGTCTATTTTGGGCACGGCGCACGGCGGCTGTCACGATTCTCCGGAGCCGCCACCTACCCCATCCCCAGCACAGAGCCCTGGAGTGTGCCGAGGATTCTGTGTCACAGCCGCCAGCCGACCCGTCGGCCAACGCATCCCCTCAGCCGCCCACTCGGCCGCACCACACTCAGGTTCCACCGCACCCCTGAATGATTCAGCAGCCGTTTTGTTCCCTGACTTATCGGACACTGAGGCTGAAAGTTGTGCCGTAACTCAGGTACCGATGCCTTTTACGGTGGATTCGTACACCTATGACTGGAATGTCTCCTCTGCAAAGCTGAAGCTGGTTCTCGACTTTGCGGACGCCACCCAGGATCTGCAACACATACAGCCTCCACCTACCTTTCTGGCTGCCGAATCCAAGGCGTTTGCTATGCTGCAATCCGGCTTCGCCACCTTCGAGGACATCGGTGAACTTCTGGATTGCATGCCGAGCTGCCAGCACGCTAAGCGCAGGAAGCAAATGTGCGAAACGGGACATCCACGTCAGTGTACCTTCTCTGCTGGTGCATATACATATGCACATAGCACCGGGATCCAACTTAGTACGGCGAGGTTCCCACCTGTGGTGCAGCTGCTGACATCAATCATACGTGGCGCGTGCCCTGGGGTGCAGTTCTCTTCTCTTACACATCAGAAAAATGTGCAAGTCCAGATGCACACCGATAAGAACAACGCGAGTGGGTACGAAAGCATCATCATCCCATGTGGACGCTGGCAAGGAGGCAGCCTCTGGATTCAACACAGCGAAGGAGCCCATGCGCTGGACGCCCTTTCGGGGCTGGGCACTATGCAGCGAACCACCTGGCCTTACATCCGTTTCTCTCCGCTTCTCCGGCATGCAACTACCCCGTGGACATCTGGAGATCGCACGATCTTGATCGGGTAATCCCTGCACAGGCTTACGGATGATGAACGCCACACACTTCGCTACCATGGATTCAGGCTGCCATGAACCTTCGCTGGCACTTGTGATGCTAAAGCCGAGTCTTGTGAACTCTTCTATGAGCTTTGATCTTTTACTTCTTTGTACGCCGTTCACTCGTGAAGTGGCAGAGTCCTGGTACGCACATAAGCGCAACCAGCGACGCAAATCGCTGAACTCCTGAACCCCAATTAAATCTACCTTGAACCCTAAACTCTAAACCCCCGAAAGCCTTAAATCCTAAACCCTAAAGACCCGANACCGCCACCTCCACCACCACCACCACCACCACCAGCAGCAGCAGCAGCAAGCACATGCACAAGCATAGGCACAAGCACAAGCACAAGCACAAACACAACCACAACAACAACAAGAACAACAACGACGACGACAATCACAACGACGACGACAACTACAACCACAACATCCACTACCACCAGCAGCAGCAGCAGCACCACCACCAGCAGCTGCACCAGCAGCAGCACCAGCACCAGCACCAGCACCGCCATCACCCCCACCATCACCACCACCACCACCACCAACAACAACAACAACAAAAACAACAGCAGCGGCCGCAGCAACCTCGGCAGCAAGCAGTGCCAACGACAACGACAACGCGAAGGAACCACCCATCAAACAAGCATGCAGACGGAACAGAAGCACCGACAAACAGACAACTACACCAAACGAACAAACGGGCAAGCAAGCAAACACTCAACCAATCCAACCGGTCAAGCAGTTACTCAACCGAGCAAGCAAGCCAAGCAGGCAAGCAAGCACAGCCACACAAATCAACAGTTTTCTTGCTATTAACAAGGCATTTCTGCCATTATCATGCTTTATTAAATCAGTGTTACCATTCTTGCCCAGTCAGAACTGCTGCTTTTCCTACCGCCACCAATACCAACAGCCGGAGCTGCAGCCGCAGAGCACTAGCACCAGCACCAGCACCAGCAACACCAACAGCAACAACAACAACAACAGTACTATTCTGACTGTTACGATTTGTTGGTGTTAATAGTCAAGAGAGAGGTATAAGATTCAGGAGAGCAAGAGTAGCATTCAACAACAAAAAACGAATAACACCCACAATCACAATCACAGCTACATCCACAACCACAACAATAACGGCGGCGCCGCAATAGTGGCAGGAACAGCGATGCTATCATCAGCAGCATCCAGCTAATTTTCGTCTCATGTCGTGTCTTACTGTACCGCCACAACCGATGCAATCGTTTTGCCCTGTCACTGACGCGCCTGTGCGGCAGGACTACCTCGATATGGAGAGACAGTACCTGGTGAGGTTCATTTCAGACAGCTGCCAGGCATGAGCTTTAGAGCCGCAGACATGAATGAAGCTTGCAAGGCCACCTCATCACCAAATTCGGAACCTGCCTGAGCTAGAAACCGCAGATCCCGACGTCAACATCACTGACGACAGCCAAGGCTCCCCGGGATTTTTCGTGCGTGACATCCGCCTCACGCAGGAGATGTTCTTGAAGCAGTCCCTCGGAGGAGGCTGTGTACACACTTTAGCGTTCTGGGTTGCGGCTTTAGGCTGCACTCAAAGACAGTCAAAGGTAGAGCGGTAGTGCTTTGAGGTTGTCCGCTGGCTGGATTCCCGAAGTACGTAGGGTGGAGTTGCATTCCGCCGGACGCTCATCAAGTTCTTTGGCCCAGAAGCCAATGCGACCGAGTGGCGCAGATGGTTGTGCTTTGCTGCAAACGTCATTTCCCCAACTTCCCTCAACCACTCGACTGTTCGTGTAAGTAGCTTGGAGCTGTGGTGTAGCTACAAATGGGCTTGTGTCAGGGACTAAGGTCCCCAGATAGGGATGACATGGTTGGGTTGATCCAGTCACAGCTATCTTAAGAGACCCCCTGTGTCTTCCATGACACAAGGCCAGTCTGATAGAATCGGATGTCAGGGGCTGTGTCAAGCGAGTGCATTGCCCCAAATCCGTAAAATCTTCACCTTTGAGATCGACCTGTTCGTGTTCGCCAGGGAGAAGGTTGTAGGGCTTACAGATGCAGCTACACGGCAGATGCCAGAAAAGTCTGAACACAAGTACCTGGCCTCCTAAAGCTTCAGAGACAGCCTCGATCCGTATTCAAAGTGTTACGGGTTCACTCTGCGCAGCGTTTTCACAGTCCAGTAGACTGCGCATTTCCATCCCGAGACCCAAGCCCCTAATCCTTAACTCTCAACCTCTAACTTTCAGCTGTCTGTGAAACTGTGCGGTACCCATTCAGGGCTTGAACCCTCAACCCCGATTAAAACTATGTCTTCCGCACTCCCGGACCTCCAAATCGAAACCCTTCGGCCCACACGGCTTCTATCTGTCCATCTCTGCATCCCTCCTTCCGAACGGTTTGTGGCTTGCGGCTTAGTGTGTGATTTGGGGATACGTGGTATGAAGATCTGGCTATTGACAGAGGAGGAGCCAATCTGCCTAGAAGCGTTTGCCATTGCTCCAAGATCTCGATGTCTATAACGTCTTTGTCAATAAAGGCGACAACTCGAATGGCCGGTGTGCTAAGTGACAGACCCGTCACCATGCTCGAAGGAAATACACACACGCGTCATCGGAATCAGGTGGTTGTCAAAATTAGGGTCCCTGTTTGGTCCTCTAAATTAGGAGCCGTACTATATTCAGGACCCAAAAAGGGACCCTAATTTTGACAACCCCCCATATAGAAAGCCTTGCTTAGGCTTTCCTGGAAATGCCGGTGTAGTTTCTGCAGTCTAGGAGTTTCAAAAACTGATCTCCGGTGTAGTGTTTTCTCATGCGAGTATAAAGGCCCTAAGTAGTCCGATCCTTGTTCTAAAATCTGGGGCAGCTTTGTCAGCCAAGGTTTCTTCTGGTCGGCGGGCTTCTCTCCGGTTTGGTCGGAGTGTTGTCACGAGTTCTGTAATCCCCGCCTGCAGCCAGCATTGCGATTGCATTCCATGAGGTGGGAAATGCTGAAGTGTCCAAAGACACTCCCGTCTGTTTGTCAGGCTTCGACGCAAGTGGTGTCAGGTCGGACGCGGGGCTCAGGCTCTCAGAGTCTAGTCTAGGGTTTAGGCCCAGGTCAACCCCCACTGCAAACTCCTGAACTGCCGGGGTTAGTTTAGGGACGCTGGATGGCAACGCAATGTTGGTCCTGGCGGGGATCCACATTCGTGAGTTTATCTGTTGAGGCCAGGACAAACAGGCCCATCGTGTTTATCACTTCAGTTTACCGTGGCCATGAACGGGACAATTGGATTGATGGTCTGAAGACTGAATGTCAGGAGAGTGAAGTCCCATCAGGTGGCAGTGGATGCGCTGAGTGTTTAACAATATCTTATGCAAGTGATCTGGCTCCCGAAGACCACGGATCCCCGTCTCCGGCTGACGATCATCCTTTGGTCCGCTCAGGGTCTTGTGTGAGGGATGTGACTACGACCTACAGTAAGTTGAGGGATCCTTGCTTCGGGAAAGGAGAAACTCTCGCCACAGACGTGCTTGCACAGACTACCATGAAGCTCGATGCTGCAAGTAATTCGAGAAATTATTCGAAACCAGTGTGAGGGTTTTTACAGTTTGGTTGGCCTTGAACCGAATCGGTCGGGTATGAGGCTCTTTGAATCTTGGGAGCAGCCTAAAGACCCTTGCGTTATTCGTGTCAAGCTCTTTCAACTCTGTTTTGTCCAGGGCTTTTGTTTGGTTAGCACGTGGGCTGCTACATAGACTCTGTGAGGCGAGCTCCTGATGGAGTAGGGTTTGTGCAGTTCAAAGGGCCAATCCCCTGGAATCGTCGAGCTTTTGCTTTCTTGTAATTGTGATCTCCGCTGTTCCCGCGCCTCTTGCTTGGCGTGCTTTCGGAATTTGGCTCCAAGTTGAGAGCCGAGATCCAGGTGCTAAAAAAACGCGGTGACCAAGGTGCTTCTGTTTCCCTCAAGCCATCAGAGTAGGACTTGATTACGATTCAAGTTTGAGGGTCGAGACAGCCAGGAAACACGCCTTAATACCCTACTCGTGGGCCGCCGCTCTAAAACCTGTGAACTTTGTAGCAGAGGTCCCATCCCAGTGTGAAGGTTGCACGAGGGATCGGAGTGACGACTGTCGGGCCCAAAATGCAGAGTACTTCATTGTTTCGTCTATCGAGACGTCAATCAGCTCAGCTGACAGATCCGGGAGGCTTCAAGGCACAAGCTGAGTCTCAGCACTTTAGCACCTGATAAGACATCAGTTGTTGTCACCTGGTACAATGTGCCAGAGCCCGTCGAACTCTTAAGGCTGTTCTGGATGCGCTGCACATAGTAAGCCCGGGTTTCCAGGGCTTTTACTCAATGCAACGCGAATCTTCCAGTCACGTTGACTCCTGCCTATACCTCAGGACATCACAAAGTTAAGGCAGAGACATGGGCAGCGCTGCACATCTTGCCGCAGTACTTACTCGCCTCCATGTTTTGCATGCCGGCAAGGAGCCTCTTTTCGCAAAGTTTGTACGTGGCGGAGAGTAGCTTGCATGCTGATGGCTGGAGTTGGGCTATCTTCTTTCCAGCACTGCATTTGCTGGAATGTGCGTACGGTAGTTGTATGAATTCTTCGCACTTACATGTGTGGTTAGTCCCCACTTCTCAACACATCTCTCCAGCTTCACAGGATGTCTTTGGCGACAGCCGCACAAGACTCCAATCATTCCCGACCCTTAGAAATTTCTTGCACCCATGCAGAGAAGATGCACGTTCACGAGTACCGTTTTTTTTGTCTATGCCCTTGATCTAGTTCAGGGTTGAGGCCATTCTTCCTGAACAGCCTTGCTTCTCCATTTGCTCTATCAAATAGAGCTCATTTCAAGATTCGGTATCGGTGCTCAGCAATCTAGACATGTTGTCGCATATCGAAGATTCCCGCCGTTAGAATGCAGAAGCAGGCAACATCAGGTGTGATGTTGTGGATAGACATAGACCTCAAACCAATAGCTTCACAGGTCTTCCAACAGAGGTAGAGAAGCTAATGGTACAGCAAGAGCTTCTTTTGAGGGTCGCAAAAACAACAATATTTCGTAAGCATTTGTAACAAGGGCAAGGGCTGACGCAAACACAAGCATAGCAACAGTCGAAGCAGTCATCATGCAAGACCAGTCATAGCCGTTAATGGCTGTACTGTTGTTGGGTTAGCATGTTGCTTGCAAGAACGATTTGTCACAACATTGGCTTGCAGAAACTCTGCCGTGCAACTGTAAGAGGAGGTCATGCAACTTAACTAGACATTGCCAAACAACGACACCAAGCATTGGCACTCATCGTGCGCTAGCACATGCTAGTGCGTGCATCGAGCATAGCTTGAATTATTACGGGTTTACATATGCGCCTACAGGTGTCTACATGTTTGCTCAAGCGTGTGACAGACAGACAGACAGACAGAGAGACAGAGAGACAGAGAGACAGAGAGACAGAGAGACAGAGAGACAGAGAGACAGAGAGACAGAGAGACAGAGAGACAGAGAGACAGAGAGACAGAGNACGGAGGAGACACGGAGGAGACACGGAGGAGACACGGAGGAGACACGGAGGAGACACGGAGGAGACACGGAGGAGACACGGAGGAGACACGGAGGGAGGAGACACGGAGAAGACACGGAGAAGACACGGAGAAGACACGGAGAAGACACGGAGAAGACACGGAGAAGACACGGAGAAGACACAGAGACAGAGAGACACGGAGACACGGAGACACGGAGACAGAGAGACAGAGAGACAGAGAGACAGAGAGACAGAGAGACAGAGAGACAGAGAGACAGAGAGACAGGGAGACAGGGAGACAGGGAGACAGAGAGACAGAGAGACAGAGAGACAGAGAGACAGAGAGACAGAGAGACAGAGAGACAGAGAGACAGAGAGACAGAGAGACAGAGAGACAGAGAGACACAGAGACAGAGAGACAGAGAGACAGAGAGACAGAGAGACAGAGAGACAGAGAGACACAGAGACACAGAGACACAGAGACACAGAGACACAGAGACACAGAGACACAGAGAGACAGAGAGACAGAGACACAGAGAGACAGAGAGACAGAGAGACAGAGAGACAGAGAGACAGAGAGACAGAGAGACAGAGAGACAGAGAGACAGAGAGACAGAGAGACAGAGAGACAGAGAGACAGAGAGACAGAGAGACAGAGAGACAGAGAGACAGAGAGACAGAGAGACAGAGAGAGAGAGACAGAGAGAGAGAGACAGAGAGAGAGAGAGACAGAGAGAGAGAGAGACAGAGAGAGAGACACAGAGAGAGAGAGACAGAGAGAGAGAGAGAGACAGAGAGAGAGAGAGACAGAGAGACAGAGAGACAGAGAGACAGAGAGACAGAGACACAGAGACACAGAGACACAGAGACACAGAGACACAGAGACACAGAGACACAGAGACACAGAGACACAGAGACANAGAGACAGAGAGACAGAGAGACAGAGAGACAGAGAGACAGAGAGACAGAGAGACAGAGAGACAGAGAGACAGAGAGACAGAGAGACAGAGAGACACAGAGACACAGAGACAGAGAGACAGAGAGACAGAGAGACAGAGAGACAGAGAGACAGAGAGACAGAGAGACAGAGAGACAGAGAGACAGAGAGACAGAGAGACAGAGAGACA
>BGNK01001174.1:120790-164934 GCA_003297005.1 Symbiodinium sp. clade A Y106 | reverse complement strand
GGCGATTGCATCACTTGAAGCGCCTCGCCTTAGTATTAGGGTTTAGGGTTTCGGGTATTAGGGTTTAGGGTTTCGGGTATTAGGGTTTAGGGTTTCGGGTATTAGGGTTTAGGGTTTCGGGTATTAGGGTATTAGGGTTTAGGGTTTCGGGTATTAGGGTTTAGGGTTTCGGGTATTAGGGTTTAGGGTTTCGGGTATTAGGGTTTAGGGTTTCGGGTATTAGGGTTCAGGGTTTCGGGTATTAGGGTTTAGGGTTTAGGGGCCTGAATGAGTATTAATACTGTTGTTTTGGGGTTCCTAGTATCAGGTACTACTACTACTACTACTGCTACTGCTACTGCTACCGCTACCGCTACTGCTACTGCTACTGCTACTGCTACCTTCCTGCTCCTACTACTCCTACTCCTTCTCGTACTCCTACCCCTACTCCTACAACTACTCCTACTCCTACAACAACTCCTCTCCTACTCGTACTGTTGCTGCTACTTTTGCTGCTGCTCCTCAGCTCCTCCTATGATTCTGCTACACGTGCTGCTGCTGCTGCTGCTGCTGCTGCTCATCCTCTTTTTCCTCTTCCTCCCCCTCCTCAGCCCCTCCTATTATTCATCCGGCTACACCGGCTACACCTGCTGCTGCTGCTGCGACGCTGACTACTTCGACTCTTTAACGCTACACCTTAAACAGGGCTGCTAAGTCTTTCAAGGTCCGCAGCTGCAACATCAGCGGCGGCCGAGACGCAGCGGCGCTACCAGGAAGGGCTCAGGTTTTCGATTTTGGTGTTTAGCATGGGTCAAGCATGACCGAGAATGTCCTAAGTTTGAAAATGGTGTTCGTGCCGTTTGTACAACCTGTAGCAGTGGCATAGTCGATCAGTCACAAGGCTTCTTTCAACTGATGACATCATCATCAACATCGCCTTAATCACCGTCATCGGGATCATCACCATCCTCACTGCAGCACTGCCACCAATATCATCACCATCATCACCAGCACCATCACAAGCATGACTGTACTAAGAAGGTTTTGTCGCCGTCCTTCTCCATAACTGTGCAAGCACAAAGAGCACTGAACGCATGTATGGTTGCACCCGCCGCCTCCCCCCCCTCCCATAGTGGTACATCCGAACACGCACGCAGAGGTCTGATATTCCACCCTAAACCTTTCCGCCTCCCCTCCCCATGGAACAGGTCATCTCCCCTCCAGTCCCCTCTTCAACGGGCAAGCTGGGTTTTGTGTGTGCTGTGCGGTCACGGTCTCTGACAGTCTCCCTGCCCAGTGGAACGAGTCGCCCTCCCACCCGCCTCCCTCCCCGCCTGCTGGGTGACGGATGAACTTCATTCACTGCCCAGGAAAACAGGTCATCCCCGCTGGAACGAAATGGCTCCTCCCCCCTCTCCCCCTGCACCTCTCGCCCTTGTGGAACGGATCAGCCAGGTTTTGTGATGCGCGCCGCTACTTCAACTGCCTGAACGCATATAGCGCACAACCACACATGTATGTTCACAGATACACACACGGATTTCGTGAAACTTGTCCAACATGAGGGGCTGGTGCTCGCGCTCACCATATCAAAAATTTCACCCTCCGCAATACCGTCTCCTGAAGAGGATCAGAGGGTTTAGCCCCCCAAACCCTAGACCCTAGTCCCTTAAACAATGCCAGACGGCCCCGCGGGGTTTTCGCTGAGAGGCTTAATTTGTGCGGATCGGAGACAAGGGGCGATGAATCAAACAAAATTTGGCCATGAAGTAATATCAGCACACATGGAAGCATAGTTCCTAAGCTGCCCACCCCAACCGCCAAGCAGTAAACTCAAACCCTGCAGCCCAAGTGCAGAACACCAGACCCAGACCCTAGGGCTCAAGACCTGCATACAAGCCCTTATTCGAGACTCAGAGCCTTGCTTGAAGGATCACAGGACCTCATAAATAGAACTTAAGTAGGGCCACCCCGAAACCCCAGTTAAAACCCCTTGAATCGTAAAGCCTAAACTCTAAACCCACCCTACTGGCTGCAGACCTTTGGAATGGGGAGAAAAGGAGCTCAAAAAAAAAATACTCTACTTACTCAGTCCCACGTTCCTTAGAGCAAGACCTGTCCCGAATCTCTGCAGAACCCAAGCTGCTGTCGCTTCTCCAAAGTCTTCCACGATGCCGACTGGCAGGAGTCTTCCTGTGCAGTACACGTAGGGTCAGGGGTTTTTCTAGTTTGGGCCTAGGGTCAGTTTAGAGTTAGTACACTGGGTGAGCTTTTTGGGTGTATCTGGGGTCTAGGCGTCTTCAGGTTCAGGGTTTAGGATGTCCTTCAGCATGTGCCTCAATCTACCGAAACCTACTTACTGCGGCGTCCTTATGAATTCCATATGAGTGGGGTTTACTTAAGAGCCCACAAGGACGTAGGTAATGGTCCTTAAAGTGCCTTAAAGGCATGCTCGAGCCTGCTCTCGCTCTCCCAAAGGATCCATGTACCCAAATAGTATATACTTGGGCCCTACCCATAGGCCCCAAAGTAGTTCCTTTTTGGGGTTCATATTTAGAATTCTATAAGGTCATCCCAAAAAGGAACTACTTTGGGGCCTATGGGTAAAATAGTTCCTATATTGGTACTTTGGGGCCAAAGTATCTGGCTACATGGATCCTTTGGCTCTGCCTTCCGGCCCATGGAACCGCAGAGTCAGCTCTCACCTCGGGCGACGCCGGCCGGGCCCGGGCAGACGCGCTGTTCGCAGTGCTACTTAAAGGATCCTGGTACTTCTAGTAATCAATCAATTGGAGTATTAGCGTAAATATACTTATAAGAACTTATAGCCCCAATGAAGGTGCTTATAACTTTCAACCATACTTACTAAGTCTCATGATCCTTTAAGTAACTCATTTGGCCTGAGCTCCGCAGATGCCTCTGGTGGTCACGGTGGGGTCTGAACCCATGTTGCCGCACCTGCGTCTTTGAGTCTATCCAGGCCCTTATCCCCTACACCCTAAGTCCTAAACCCTATATCATAGGGTTTGGGGTTTAGAGTCCGCTAAGGGAATTAAGACCATAGGTTGAGAAGTTTCAGGGGTTGACAGCTCGAGGTTTGAAAAGGTTTCGGCCGTTGCTCGGAGTACTATAGGGGCTTAAACAATTACCAATACTGTTTTGGGGCTCTTTATTTTATTGCAAGTATCGTATAATGGGCCCAAACAAACCCTATTCTACTTATTAAGGCCCCTAATATCATAGTACCCTGACCCCTTATAGTAACCCTTATATAGACCCCTTGAATTGAAAGGGAACCCTATTCTAATTTTTAAGGCAGGGATGGGACGCCGAAAGAAGCGCAGCCACGGAACCTCAAACCCCACCAGCAGCAGCCTATACCTAGAAGCTCATACCCTGCCCCTTTTTGGAGATACCTAGCTTTATGGTTAGGATCTGTTATCTGAAAAAGTAGGCGCCCAAAAAGAGGGGTAGGGTATGAGCCTCTAGGTAACCTGGAACTTCTTGAATTCTTAGCCCTAGATCCTGCCATGCACTCGAAAGGGTTTCGGGTGTAGGGTTGAAATTTGAATCTGGGGATTTAGGGTTAAACCCTAAGCCTCCTGCCGCAGACGTCTTCTGTACTCGCACGGCTTCGTTTAAACCTACGGCCCCGTAGCCGCAAGTCTCGGCACTCTCAAGTCCCCTATTCCGTAATGCCATCGGCAAGACCCTGAATGGG
This sequence comes from Symbiodinium sp. clade A Y106, assembly GCA_003297005.1. Lineage (NCBI taxonomy): Eukaryota > Dinophyceae > Suessiales > Symbiodiniaceae > Symbiodinium > Symbiodinium sp. clade A. The sequence goes on along the minus strand of BGNK01001174.1, from coordinate 161,234 downwards.
GACGTAAAGAAGCACGACCTCAGAATGACCTAAAGACGACCGTTTCTCGGAATCCCTTATGGAAGGGACCTCACCAGACAGATCCTCAACACCAAACCCGAGATGTAGATACGCTTCCTTGTATGTTTGTTTATTAATATAGGGGCTGAAATACTTACCAATATACTATTTTGGGGGGTTCCTTATTGTAACTATGGTATAATGGGCCCCAAAACCCCGTATCAGTTGTCTTTGCGGGGGGAAACCCCAAGGCCCTAAACCCTGAACCCTAAAACCGCTCCGCTGAAGGACGAAGTGACGCGCCGACTGTTCAAACAACGAGCCATCAAGGCTGAAAGGCCTCGTCCTTAGTCGCCATCGATGCTTTTTAGGGTTTAGGGTTTCGGGGTTTAGGGTTTAAAGTTTAAGGTTCAGGGTTTTGGGTTCAGGGGTTTAGGAGTTCAGGGTTTAGGCTTCAGGGGTTTAGGGTTTAAGCTATGTCTTGTTCCTTAACGACAAAAAGAACCCCAAAGGGCTTAGGGTTCATATACCTTGTGGGGATTCAAAGTATGAGGCTGTAGGGCCACTAGTTCGATGTTGTTAAGAATGGCGCCAAGGTATTACCCTAAACCCTATAAACCCTAAACCCAAACCGTGATTCTGGGTCCAAGTGGCCATAGATATGGGGGTCCCAGAGGCTCCAAGCTCCCTTTATTAAGGAATATACCTTAGATCATATTAGGGATCCTACTAATTATGACTTAAGGTGTACCTTAACCTACCAAAACCTACTTGTTTTGTAGGCTCCTATTAAAAATCCTATTGTGGAAGTTATAGGGACCCTACAAAAAAGTAGGTTCTGGTGGGTTAAGGTATTCTACGATACTGGAGTCTCGGGGTTGCGCGCTTTGGAGTTTCCGTGGTCCTGGCCTTAGCTGTCTAAGGTTGTTTTGGATTTTGGTGCGGGTATGAGTTGAGGTTTGAAACCCTAAACCCTAAACCATGGGATTTCAGGCTGGCGCGGGCTTTGCTTTATGGTTTATGCTGTGGGTTTGCTGGATGTAATGGGCTTTTGGCTCAACGATAAGAGTTTTGGACGTGTGCATGAAATCAGGGCCTAAGTCACCTCGACCCTAATCCCGAAGCCCCTAAACCTTAAACCCGTGAAGTTTAGGATTAGTTGGTTCTTCAACTCATGGCAGATCCGTCGGACAGCAGAGCTGGGCCAACAAACCTAGACACAATTCAGCCAGCGAAGCCGGTGAACTTTGGGGTTTAGGGTTTTTCAGTTTTAGGGATTTGGGGTTTAGGGGTTAGGGTTCAGGACTTCGGTTTCGGACAGCTGGTTTCCCAACTTTGCCCGCAAAGTAAATTCCCGGAGGCTCCACCGCCCTCAGCGGCAGCGTATCGTTGACGGCAAATGGAAGTAGGATTCCATATAAACCCGACTACCCGACAATCCTTCGCTGAATGAAAAACAAAACCTTACACAGCCCTGAAAAGGCCTTTTCATAAGCCCCTTCAAGCAAGAACTCAGACCTCGTAAAACGCCCTAAGCCCTAAGCCAAAACACAGACTTAAAGCATCCTAAAGTCACAAAGATCCAGGCGTTTCTTTGCCGAGCCTGGTGTTGCTTACGATCAGGAGTCTCGTCGAAAATCTTAAGCTGGTGGGTAGGTTGTATGTAGGCTTTTAAGCAGGTGAGCTTCATGAGCTTAAGGGCTTTCCTATGGATTAGAGTAAAGTTTCAAGGTGATGGATATTCCCTATAAACCCTAAACCCTCAACCCCAAAAGAGAGCTTGCAGGTCTCAGGTCAAGGCCTATGAGCAGTAGGGCTTCGAGGGCTAGGGTTTCTGGTTTAGGGTTAAGGGTTCGGGGCTGTGCATGTGGGATAGAGGGTTCAGGTGTTAGTGCATTTTAGGGTAGAGATTTCATGATTGTTAGGACTTAGGGGTAGAGGGATTCGCAGTTTTACAAGGCTTAGGGCTTATAGGATTTATGGTGGGTATTGGCTCATGGTCGGAGGTGCTTTGGTAAAGGGTTCTGGTTCGCCAGGATTCTTGAGAGTGTTTCTGGTTCAAGATCTGAGTCAGCATTTGGTCTCCAGAAAATCAACCATAAAACATCCGAACTCGCCATTCCGACCTGGCTTGTAAAATGTTAGTCGGTGTGGATCCGTCGTTGAAGTCGGCTCGATTTCGTGGTATATATGTCAGATTCGTCCTTGACAGAGCGTCTGTACGCTTGGCATAATGCCATTTTTTCTGTGGCCTGACCGCCGACCTCACAATCCCGGATGAAGCCTCAAAAGCCCAAATCCTGAACCTTAAGCCCCCAGCCTGGGCCTTACGCCCTAAGCCTTACACCCGCACCGCAGGAGACGGGCATGACCTTCGACGGGATTTCCTTGGACCCCGCCACAGGTGCGAGTTAGATTAAGAGGCCCTAAACCCTAAACCCCCCGTTGTTTTGTCGGCCTGGAGTTTCAGAAGTTTGGGCCTTCAAGCTTTTAGGGTTTAGGGTGTTTGGGGCGAGGCTTCCATTTCTCGGATTCCGGGCGTGGGGGCAAAATGACGTTGTTGTACAACAGCTTGGTTTTCAAATTCGGATTGAAGGCTTTATTCGGGGCTTATTTAATTTTGGGTCCGGAGTGTAACGTGATTTTGGCTTACGGCTCAAAGTTGAACATCTTGAGCTTAGATTTAGAGTGCCGTAGCCTCTTTTTGTTTCAAGGCTGGGTTATTACGCGGAATTTGGGGTGTGGGGACTGGTGCAGGGCAGAAGGTCAAATGCACAGTCTAGCACCCTAGACCTTCAACCCCAAACCCTTGAACCTGTGCTTAAATCTTACGGCCTAAAGCCTGTTAAACCTTACGCCCAATCCTTAGAACTGAAAGCGAAGCCAAAACGCCGACGTTTGAGCAGGCGAGCTGAATCGAGGTCCTCCTCCTGCGGGACCCTTTGGCTTTTCCGCAGCATCCAAGGACGACTTTCCTTCAGAAGCCGGTTTTCAGTCAGGTGGCTTGGTTTGGGAGTTTCAGAAAACCGGGGTACCTTATTGCAGGATCCTTACAAAGAAGGATCCTTCTAGTTTAGGTATCTGGTTTTGTTACCGTTCTAAGACTCCGTTTTCGGGCATAAGGAATTTGGGAATTGGGTCCAGGGAACGGGCTTAGGGTTTAGAATCGATGGCAACAACCCAGGGATTGGCAAGTTTTGGGCTGAGTGTTTCTATCCTAAACGTTACACAACTACTGTACTTGGAGGATCATGGGACTTAGTAAGTATGGTTAGAAGTACCTTAATTGGGGTTATAAGTAGTTATAAGTATAGTTACCTTAATTATAACCCTAGTTACTAAGTCCCATGATCCTCTAAGTACTGGATCTTTCCCACAAGCCTTGCTCCAGGCATCTTCTACCCCTCTACACACCCTTGAAGGCTTATCTATGACAAACGATGCGGCTTCCTCACTATTGCGGCAACATACATAGAGAATATGATGTCCTGAACCACGACCGAGAAAATCGGGTGGGCATCCTGACCCCAATATCATCAGGTTTTCAGCTGAGACATTGGAGCATCCCTACCTGGACCCTGCGGAGCCTACCTTTTTAGGGCTCCTTATTATGATTTCCTTATATACGTCCTTAAAAAGGTAGGCTACGTAGGGTGCAGGTAAACCCTAAACCCTAAACCGTGGCTCTGCCATCTACAGAGACTCACAGAGGTGAAAGATGCAAGGTACAAGTCTAAGTAACAAGCTACCCTAACCCTCCAAGACCTACTTTTTTGTGGGGTCCCTAATTAGGGTTTATAATAAGAACATGCAAAAAAGTAGGTTTTGGTAGATCAAAGTAGCCAAACCCCCAAACCATGGGAGCCGCCAGCCGGGAAATACGAACCCCAAATTACCCTCAAGCTCACAAGCCTGCCGGTTTAGGGTTTAGCATCGTTGAATCCCAACCTCAGAGCCTCCAAATAGCAAGCAAACAAACCCTAAACCCTTAACCTACCAAAACCTGCTCTTTTGTAGGTTCCTAGTATAAATCCCTAATATGGAGTTTGTCGGGACCCTAGGGGGCCTACATAAAAGCAGGCTGTAGTGAGTTAAGGCAAACCCTAAAACCTTCAACCCTCACCCCAGACCCTAAACAAACCCTAAACCTTAAACACCAAACCCTCGAACCCTACACCCCAAACCCCTAAAGCCTCAAACTCTCAAACCCCACACCTTTTCACAGGAAGCCCTGCACCTCAGCCTTTTGGCCTTGGCTTTGAACCCAAGCCTCGTTGGCAAAGGCCCCTCCTGGGGTTCGGGGGCTGGGGGGTTCGGAGTTGATTTGGGAGTTTCCGCAAATAGGGGACCCTTTTATAGTACCCTAAATAGTAGGATCCCTATTATAAGGACACCTAAATAAGGTACCCCCTAATTTTCGGAAACTCCCATTTCGGTTGTAGGTTTGTTCGCACCGAAAACGGTACTAGACGGGTGCAATTTGCTATAGGGGCTTTAGGGCTGGGGCTCAGAGGTTTCAGGGTTCCTTCAAGCGTCCCTTTAATGGTTCCTGTAAGGGTATCCTAAACTAAGGCTTACCGCCTAGGCTTGCGGCTCAGAGAATTTTCCGGGTTGGGGTGCAGTGTTTTTGAGTTTACGGGTTTAGGGTTCAGGAGGTCTGGGGTTTTAGGAGTTTAGGGCTTTAAGGTTTATGTCGTGTGTGTGTGTTTCAGTTCTGTTGTGTTTCAGCTGTATGATGTTACATTTAGGGTCTAGCCAAGCCTTTAAATGTAATTATATAGCTTTATATCGCAGTGTCGGTTCTGTTGTACATATACATATATGTATATAGCACATGTTGATGGCCGAGAGAAGCGGCGAAGTGTTCTGCAACGCAGCTCCACCGCGTTCAGGGCATCAGAGTGTCGCAAGTGTTGTTCACGGAAGCCGGTGCATATGCTGTGATGATTTGTGACCAAAGTGTCTGGTCTTCAGTCTTTTCCTACTCCGCATCGTAGACTGGGGCTACAAGTTTTGAATGTTTCCACGTGAGCTTACGGACCCCAACATACGAGCTTGACAACTGCGAGCCTGTGTTCAATCCCTAAACCTAGTAGTAGAGTAGGTAACCTTTAACTTTTTTGGGGTAGTATAATCCCTCTAAGTCTATAAACCTCATATTATGAAAAAGGTTAACCTTTGGTTCCCTATGCTACCCGACAAGTAGGTAAATGCTAAACTGATTTGAATACCCCAAGTATCAAACGAAGAACAACAAGTGAAACCCCCAATCCCCGGAAAGCTGTAGAGAGCGCTCTTACGCCTGCGCTTCTAAGTTGTTTCCGAAAGTGCCGAAAACCCTGAACCCTATCATCTCTCCACTTTGTACTCTCCACTTTGTACTTGAATCCTAACAAACCTCTGCAAGCCTTTGAATGCACAACCACTGTCTGAACTCACAAAAGTAGACGGAATCAAAACTTCTTCGAAGCCCGAAATCACCACCCATAGGCTCCATAGTAGTTCCTTTTTGGGCTTACCTTGTACGATTCTAAATATGAACCCCAAAAAGGAACTACCATGCAGCGTATGGGTAGAGAAACTTTCGCCACGTGCAGACCTGGCCTCTCTGGTCTACGACGAGGAGGAGGCGATGGAGATCCTTGAGAAGAAGGCCTTGATGGGAGCTTCCGAACCTTATTTCGGGGTCCTTATAATCAGGCTCTTACTATTTAGGGTACTATATTAGGGTCCCCCCATTTTCGGAAACTCCCGCATCGAAGCGTTTGCGTTTTGAACTTTGGATTTAGGGCTCGGGGATTGGAATTAGGGTTTAGGTTTGAAGTTTGGGGTTTTGCTTTAGGATAGTAGTTTGTCGGTTTGGCGTGTGCTGTTTGCAGCACCAGTGTTGCAGCACCAGTGTTAAGTACCAGGTGCAGGTGAACGTTTGTTCGCGCTGTGGCAAGTGATTCAGCACATACCGATTTGCCGGTGCAGGTGCCAAAAGCCTTGCGTTAAGCTGTGCCGCTCGTTGGTGTCACGGACATCTGGAATCTTGCTGACCAGCCAGCCCTGCGTTTGTCCCTTCTCACAGTTTGTTTGGCCTACTTTGTGCGAAAGGTCTGGCGGGCAGACGCATGTAAACGGTAGACGATGGAATTGTCAGCCCATCATGCGTCCATTCGAGAATTGGATCCTTCCCCTCTAAACTTACCTAAACGCGAAGCCCTAATTATACACGCGAGTCCGTAAACCCTTTGATCCCTCCCCCTCAACTCCTATCTATTTATGTACCTGTCGATCTATCTATCTATCTCTGTGTCTGTTTGTCTGTCTATCTATCCATCTACGCATGTCTGTGTGTTTATATACATATATATATATATATACCGATGCCTAAACTTTGACTCCCTCCCTGGCCCCGAACACTTAACCGCTTGAGCCCTCAAGCTCAAAAGCATAGTCCATATGTACGCCAAAGTCTTGCTCCCGCGAAGCCGCAAACCGACACAAGTGCAATTCCCTCAAGCCTACCTTTGGTTAGTAGGGAATGGAAGAATGGTAGTAATAGTAGTTATATTTTTGTACCCCATTCCTCCATTCCCTACTAACCAAAGGTAAGTGAACCCTGAACCCCGAATTCCTAAACCCTTAAAACTTAAGGGCCTGCGAAGGCCCTATAAACCCTACGGCCTTCAAGACCTTGAAGCCTTCGCCTTGCCAGACAGTCCACACTCTCAAGCCCTCCAGGCCGAACCCATGACTCAACTCCGGAGTAACCAACGCACCCAAGTTTGAGGTTTAGAGCTCTTCTAATATCAAGGATCCTAGTTTAAGGGATACCTAGAGTAACCAATATACCTGTTAAAAGAGGATATGACCTCACCTGGATTTTTACATCCTGAACCTCCCTCTTTGATGCCCCTTTTCCTGCAAAACTGACTTCCGAGGCTTTAGGGTTTGGGGTTTCGACATGCCGAGAACGCGATAAAAAAAATAAAACAAACCTTGGCCAAACCCGACACTTAACGGCATGCGAGAACGCGCTTAAAAAGAAGAGATTAAGCTGGATGCCAAGACAAGCCAACACCCTGAACCCCAAAGCCTGATCCGGTTGGTTACAGCCCTGCCACAGGTCAAGAGCATGGAAGACTTCGATAAAACGGAGCCAGGGTATGGAGGTCTTCCGTGATGCAATGTAGACCCCTGGTTGATGCAGGGACCCCGAGTACGATCCTGGTCAGAATCACGCGTGTTTTTGTTCATCAGGGGCCTACCCTAAACCCCTAAACCCTAAACACAAAACCCTAAACCCTTTTCCGCCTACATGACTACTGAGAGCATGACGAGGCTTACTAAGTCTTTGGATTTTTTCTGATTGTGGGTTGGAGTGTTCCGGCACAGTAGAGAGCATTTCTTCTTGCGTTGACCCTGAAGCCTATATAAAATTTTCAATGTCATTCATTAGGGTGCCTTTTTTTAAGCTGTAGAATAGTTTATTATTATACCACAAAGCCGTACTCAAATATTCTTAAGGCACCTTTACTCTGTGAGTGTCCGACAAGAAGGGTACAATGAATATCTTGACTACACCATAGTGCTGACACTACAGGCCCGTGATCTTCAGCCTACGAGAGACTACTGAAGCCCTGTGCTCTCTAACCGCAAGCCGAACATGACAAATCCTAGGCCCAAAGCCTTATACGATCTAAACAGTAGAAGCAAGCTCTTCCCCAGCTTCAGTATCTGAACTGAAAGTCCATGGCTTCCAGAAGCCTCGTGATTTCCATTCTTCTCTGCTTTGTGTGCCTCAGGTGCTGTAGTATAATCGGGTAGCGAAACTCTGATTTGCAAGCAACTTTTATGGGTATAAAAGTATTGCTGTGTATGTATATGTGCGTATATATATATGATGCACATACACACGCACGCGTATGACTCAAGACCGTCCCATGGGTGGTGCGAACAATGTCTTGTGGGATATCACCGTTGCAAGGCCTTTTCTTAGTTGGGTTCTATCTACATGGTTTTATGCAATAACCTACCCTGGCCAGCCAGAACCTAGTTTTTGCAGGGTCCTTAGAAGTTCTACTGAGGTTTCATTTAAGAACCCTCTGAAACCTGAGCGTTATGTTCATACCTTATGGATGAATGAAGCTGTCCACCGTACGAGCCAGCACCAGGTTAAAAGTTTGACCATTTTTGCCAAAAAGCACGCTACCCCAAATCCTACAGAAAGGGTTGCCGTGGGGCCTGCGTTTGTCCAGACTCTAAAACCTAAGCTCTAAAGCCCCTCAACCCTGACACGCAAAGCCCCAAGACAGTCTGGAGGTTTCCTGCCATGGTTCTGTGCCCGCGGGGCCATCGAGAGAGGCCTCCGCCGCTTCGGGAGTTTGGCTTTTTGGGGGACGGCCAAGACCAAGACCCCACGCCCCATGCTCCCATGTCGAACAGAGGTGCACTCTTGATGTCTCTTGGGAGATAGCCGCACTAGTTTAGGCCTTGGTCTCTAGGCTTCGGGGGAAGGAAACACTGAATGAGGGGTTTGCAGGACTCCATGGCAAGGTTGTTTATACCTCGTTGTACAATAGTCATGTTTTTGAAGAGCTCTGAATTCCATCATGAGCACCAACACGATGAACAAGGATCATGAAGACCCCTGAACCCTAAAACGTGCATTCAGAGCTTTCAAACAACTCAGACTCTAAATCCCAAGCCCGAAACTCCAGCCAACATCTCACCCTCTTTCGGGTTGCAGGAGTTAGCCCATGGGCTCAGGGATTAAGGTTTCGGGCTTATCAGGGATTGCTCAGGTGTGACAGATCGTTGATGGGCTGTTCACAGTTTAGAAGGCGAGCAGCAAGAAGCAGGGGAAGAGCGACCAGAGAGCCCGATGCTCTGTAACAAAAGAGTTCATGTCAGTTCATGTCAGCCTTCCTTTTCTAATCTTCTGCACTGAACGGCTAAACGGCTCTCCAAAACCCTAGAAAAAAGCCTTAAATACTAAATAATTAAATACTAAACCTTAAACCCAACCGTTTAAACCCTGAACCCGAAAACCCAGACCCTAAACCCTAAGCCTTTCAAGAGGTGGACAGCCCCAGTGCAAAAGTCCGTCAAGCATACTTCAAAGAAGCCCTACCTTAAACTACCAAACCCTACTTTTTTGTAGGTTCTTATTATAAACCCTAATATGGAATTTATAGGGACCCTACAAAAAAGTAGGTTTTGGTAGGTTAAGGTAGGAACCCTCGAATCTCTTAGAGCCGCTCCTTCGCAGGACGGGTCCGCCAGTGCCGCAGCCTGCAGGACGAAGCGTCAACCTTGGCCCCCACCAACGACTTCTTCAACAAGGTGAGGAATCAGATCTGGGGCTTTAAGGGCTTCCAGGGCTTTCAGGGCTTTAAGGGCTTCCAGAGCTTTCAGGGCTTTAAGGGCTTCAAAGGCTATAGGGCTTAGGGGTTGCAGGGGTTAGGGTTTAGGGTGTAATTAGAGTTTAGGCTCCCCTAAAAGAAACCCTTAGAGGAATCCTTTCAAAGGAACACCTACATGAACCCGAAAGGAACCCGAACAAGGTGCCGGGCCTGGATAACGGGCAGCTCGCTTGGGGCACCTACGCCGTGGCGCGGACCCTGCGTCAACGAGCGACGGAGGCAGAACTCGGGATGACAGAGGGTCCGGTTTAGGGTTTTGGGTTTTGTTACCCGAGCCCTTAATTAGGGAACCCTTGAGAGGGTTTTGAAGGAGCCCTTAAACGAACCCTTAACTACGACACCCTGAGAAGCAGCCCGAGCTTAAACAAAACCCTACCCTCTCAGGGTTCCTCATCATGATTTCCTTGTAAGTCACTAAGGCTCCGGTTACCTCAATATCCTAAACAGAGGGTATAATTAGCCATATAATATGAAACCCCGTATCCCATTGATAACCCCCTAAACCCCCAAACCCCAAACGCAGGTCACGAGAGCCCTGGGGTATCAGTGTTTCTCTGGTCAGTCGGGCCGTTTGGAGTCGGGAGTCTAAGTTCGGTGTTTAGGGAAAGGGTGTGACATGTTCCAAGACCGCTCGGAATGGCCCCACAGCTGCGTGATTCGGCACTTTTGACAGCTGGGCCCCGCATGCACGAAAGGCTCAGAGCAGCAAGGAGGATTGCGTCTTGAAGTGTGTTAAGTCGCCTAGCTGCAAGGATCCCAAGTTCAACGCGCTCGCCAAGCGCTGGGAGGCTGGAAACTTGTGCATTGCAAGTAGATGGCCTCGTTCGTCTGGGCTTTGGAGTACCATACTTTAATACTTTTTTCTTAAAGGAACCAAGGAACCCTTATGAAATAAAAGTTTATACCTTTTTTCTCCCTGGCTACTTAAAAGCCCAGTCGTACCGGATCCTAAGTCGGCTGTCTGTCTGCATTCGAGTCTGCCTACAGACCCCACATTGGATACTTTTTGGATAACCCAGGATACTTTTACGTTTCGGGTTCTGTAAAGTATACGGAGGATCAGGTCTGCACTGATTACTTGCTGATTCGAGCACGGGACGTCGTGTTTTTTTGCCACAGCCCTATGCACTCAAGCTCCAAATAGGTTCATTACGAACAGACTCGGATTTCTGGGTAAGTTTCATGCGAAGTCTCATAGAGAACGCATAGCACTTCGTCCCAATTTGGTGCCCCAGGCAGCTATGTAACTGTGAACATCAGAGGTCCATAGTGACAGCAGCTTTGGTCGTATGATCTATGCGGATTTAGGGTTTCGAGATTAGGTTCGTGAGCATCTACCACAAAGGGTCCTAGGTACTGTTATGGGGGATACTTCCCCAACTCATAGTAGTAATTCCTAATATAGAAACCCTACATTCTACCTATAGTCTCCATTGTAGTTCCTTTTTTGGGTTACCTTATAGGATCCTTAATATATAATTGGTTAAACCAAAAAAAAGGAACTACAATGGAGACTATAGGTAGAATGTAGGTACTTTGGACCCTTTGGGTACCAGCCTGGCCTCCAGCAGGCCCGATTGGAGAGGATGCGCACAACGGCCGTTGCTCGTGGCAAGGGTGAGATTGAGTTCGTGCTTCCCCCAAGCCCTACCTTTGGACTTTGGCCCCCAAAACCGACCCTTTTAAGAAATTATATATAGAAACCATAATAAGGAACCCTAAAAAGGTAGGTTTTTCCGGCCACAGGTAAACCAATCATCAAGATACTTGACGCCAGGAGCCTGATTTGAAAAAGGAGCTGGTCCATACCGCCGGAAGCTATTTCTAAGCACACGTTGTTGTGCCTTCAAGGTGTCCATGCTCCCAAACCGAGAACTCGAAAGCATAAGGACCATTCTCATGAAGCCTCAATCTGTGAACTCGAGATTCTTATCATTCAAGACGTGGGGTGGCTATATTGAGCTGTAGACTGTTGCTTGGCGATTAAGTTTTAGGCTCGAGTGTCGTGTTTAGGGTTTGAGGTCTAGGGCTAATGGTGCAGGATTTGAGGTTTAGGGTTACGGTTTACGGTTTAGGGTCTTCAACCGGGGTTTAGGGGTTCAGGGTTTAGGGCCTTTAGGGCTTCAGGGGTTCAGGGGTTTTAGGGGTTTAGGGCTTGTGTAGGCCTTATAAGTAAATCTGATATCCCGGCTCCAGGGCCTCAACTTTACGATTGAATGTTTAAGGCTAGGGGGTTTAGGGTTTAGGGTTTAGGGGTAAGGCTTAGGTGCTTGAGGCTATAGTCTTCTGGGGTCGAGAGAAGCTGGAGGATTTCTTGATTCTTTGCGGGCTTTAAGATCAGTTTCCACTGGGATTCTCTGGATTTTCCCGGGGCTGCGCAACCCTATAAACCCTAAACCCTGACCAGGGGCTGGCACTCGCCCTTGTCCTGATTTTGTCGTATCGGCGATTCTCTGCACAACCGAAGACACAGACTAGTAACTGTTACATGCTAATTGCTAATACCGGACATCGCACCACCAATCTCCGCGATCACATCTAGCACTATAACACTAGGACTCTAAGTTGCAATACTCGTACCATGTTGCATAGCCTATACACTGTTAGTTTAGATGCATTTCCAAAGAAAACAGAGCAGCCGAAACAGGGTGCGACGCCAGAATTCAGGGTCTAGGTCAAGCCGAAGCCCTACGACTGACTCTAGCAAGTGGACGGCGACGCGCGGGAAATACCACGAGATGGCACGCGTGGCATTCGATCCCCTTTGCCCCCGAGGTGCCTTGCTGGCCCTAAGGGTCCATGTGCTCATACAGTAGATACATTGGCCTTAAAGTACTCCCTATATAAGTACATTGGGCCTAAAGTATATACTATTTGGGTACATGGACCCTTAGGGCTGGTAGCCCTCATTTCCAACTGAGGGCCTGGCCCTCACAGAAGAAGTTTAAGAGAACGCACATCCCATTCAGGGGTTTCAGTATGAAGTTCCGCCCTTATAGGAGCCCTCAAAAGGACACCTTATAGTGGCCTGAATTCAACGGAACCTTGCTGTACCCTTCAACGAACTCAACTCTCACACCTGAAGTAGAAAGCCTGTTCTCTTCACCTACCTTTGGTTAGTAGGGAATGGAAGAATGGTAGTAATAGTAGTTATAATTGTACCCCATTCCTCCATTCCCCACTAACCAAGGGTAAGTTCAAGGTTCCCCTCTTTTATGCCGGCCGCGGGACTGGGGCGGTCCGTGCCGTGTCGAAGATCGCGCTGCTTGGCGAATGGCGTTTCCATGTATATTATAGTATATTTGTATACATGATTATACATGCATAATCGTGTGTAGTGTATAGTAGAATAGTGGTAAATTCTATGCAATGTTCTTACGGTTCAGAGTTGGGCATCTTCTTTCAACTGCCTTCTGGCTGCTAAACCCGAAACCCCACACCTGGCAGGTGTGAGCATCAAAAACGACAGGGCATGCCACGAGTAGACTTTGCGGACGGAGTACTCCTCACATCAAAAACAAAATGTAGGGGCCTGAATAATAAGAATAGCGTTTGGGGTTATACCCACGCTGCCCTGCGACGGCTGCTCCTTCTGCTCACGTCGATACTTGGGGGTTGGGCTTGGGCCGTTTGTTGGGATCACGTGAGGGTTCGCAGTGGTGGCATATAGCGGCGCATGTAGAGATTGTCATGAAGTGTGTTGCTGTTTGAGGCGTTTGTTCTCAAGCATTATTGCTCAGAGCCACAATTCCCATGATTGGAAGGTCCGTCTCCAGGTAGTTACTGGCGTGTGCTCGACTGTAATAATGCAGGTTCGGTTGCAGTGGACCTCGACTCATCCTTCACCAACTGTTTTCATATAGTAGCCCCTAATTAGGGCTCCGGTTGCCGAAAAAATAGCTTACTGCCCGTATAATCTGGAGCCCTAGGGAGCTTTACTGTTAGTTTGAAAAGTTCCCCGCTTACGAGGGGTCCCGCTCAGTTGCCAAATAGTGAAGGAATGGTACCTTGCTCTGAGCAGGAACACCTCTCGTGATGCTTTCAATGCCTCCGACAATGCCGAAACAGCACCTTGGTTCCATCAGGTAGGGCAATTGCGTTCCCCTGATGTTCAATGATAAACCCCGCAGAAAGAAATTGCTCATCGTCGAAATCCCTCATTGTCCTTTCCTTGGAGGCTCGGAATACATATGCCACACTGCCCAGGCTTTAAGCTACTTGAGGTGACGGCTTCGTCCATCAAGTGTGGCTTTCGGGTTCTGTTTTCATTTCTGGGAGAAGAAGGACCGAAGCTTCAGTCATAGTTTCCGTAGTTGATATCGATTCTGTGGGTCACGTAGCCTGTGGTAGGGGCGCTTCTTCTGGGCCCTAGTCCTAGTGATCAAAATGAGCGGTGGGGGTGAATGCCCGTTGCTACATGACCGTGTCATAGATCAGATAGCTCTGGCGCTCGAAACTGTATCATGTAACGATATGTAACGGTCCTAGCAGACCCAAAGATCTTGCGTGCTAATGTAGCGGCCTTAATAATGAGAATAGGGTTTCGGGGGTTCCTTATTGTAATTATAGTATAATATACCGCCAAACCCTATCCTAACTATAAAGGGCCCTTTATCAGGGCGTTTTGGGGTTTATATCCGACGGTTTTGTTGCGGATGCGTCACTGCACCTTGTTCGGGTTCAGGGCTTGGGTTTTTCGGGTGAGGCTGTTGTGTAGGTGGCTTGAGACAACCCTGCATTGCCTTAAGCACTCAAAAGCTATACCTCCTCTGACCCCTAAACTTTTACTAGCAATTTGGCACGAATGGCTAGAGAAAAGGCCTCAAAAAAACAATAACGAACAACATGCACACAGCTGCTTGCCCTAAACCTTAATCCCTAGACCCTAAACCACAATCAAAACGCTCTCAGATGATGGTGTACCCCGCATTTCTGGACGATGCATACGAAGGGGAGCTGATGGTCCTTTTCATGGATCTCCTAGCGGATGCTTGCCGGTTGTGGGGGTTTGGGGTTTCGGGGTTTAGGGGTTTAGGGGTTTAGGGTCTAGTGGTCCAGGGGAGGGGTTTCGGTTTACGCGTTTAGGGCTTGGGTTCCTTATTAAGGTCACCGCCGCTGCAGCCAAACATAAGTTGCTTGTTGCATATCCCGGTTCTAGTGGCATAAAGCCATTAACACGAGAAGCAGTCTTCATCTTCTCTTCTAGTTCCTACATATTATACATATATATATATAAGTTTATATAAGTATGTAGACAATTATGGTATGTCACGGTATGTCCTCCCTTCAATCAAAAATTGAAAACAAACCTGCGTTCATCCATCGTTCAGGCCCATGTACTACGATTTAGGAAAGCCCAAACTCTAGGGGTGTCGGGTTTTACGGCACAGAGTTGACGGCTTTGCAGTTGAGGGTCTGGTTGTGCGTGTCCGGGGTAGGGTTTATGGTTTAGGGTTTTAGGGCTGTGCAGCTCAGGGTCCGGAGTTTTAAGGTACAAGAAGCTGGCGATTTTGGATTAGAGGGCATCACGGTTTAGGGTTTATGGTCTAAGGTTTCTGGCTGAGGGTTTTTGGTTTGTACATATGTAGGGACAGGGACGATCGATGGTTTGAGGTGTAAGTTTGGTTGTTAGGAATGCTACAGCGAATTTGGGGAGTCTGCGTATCAGCATGGGTCGAAAAGACTGGCCATTGTGATTATGTATCATAGAAGCCTGAATAATTACATATTTTCGTGGTTTTTAGTACTGCTAAGCTATATACTGCACTACACCGCCAAAACCCTATTAACATTTCTAAATTGTTAAGGCGCCTACATTACACATCCTGCAGGAGGTCTAACTCTCGGTTTAAAGGATTTTGTGGTTTAGGGTTTAGGGTTCACTTTGAACTAACATAGCCTACTTTTCTGTAGGTTCTGATTACAAGCCCCAATTAATATAATGACAGGGGCCCCACAAAAAAGTAGGTTGTGTGAGTATTGAAAGCACAGTCTACGGATTAGAGTTTGGGTTTAAGGGTTTATGGCTTGGACTTATTACGGTTTAGCCAGAAGCTACGCGCTTGCAGGTCTACCAGGACCCCCCAAGTACCCTTTACAGGGCTCTAATACTGTTGATGGACAAAATCCTGCATTACCCATTATAAGGAATATACCATAATTCCCATAGTTTAGAGTCCTTAAGGTCATGCAGGATTTTGCCCATCAACCGTATTTCTAACTTAGTGGTACTTAGGGACTACTTTTCAGGGTAGTTGGGGGGTCTAGGTAGCACCTTTAGGGATGGAGTTTAGCTTTGATGGCTTGGGCCTCCCGAAGCCCAGACGTCAAAGCGCAAAGCTTTGCCAGCAGGCCCTCACAGCCTGAACCTCGAAACCCCCAATTTTTGGGTTTAGGGTTTAGGGTTTCAATCACTCAAGACTCAAAACTCAAAATCCTAAAAGCCCCAATCACTCAAAACCCCACTCCGCTTCGAACCAGGATTGGTCTGCCTATCCCAACAACGGTTTGGAAGAGCGGAACAAGATGTGGGAGAGGCAGAATCTGTGTCTGGGGTGTTGCGGTTTAGAGTTCAGGGCGTTAGTAGGGTATGTACTAGGAGGGTTAAGAGCCTAAAGGGTTTTTAGTTGGTGTTGAAAAGCTGTGCTATAGGGCTTGAGGATTTCCAGGCTCTCGGGTTTGCGTAAGGTTTTGGGTGCGGCTTGGCTTTTTGATTACATGCTTTAGTGGTGCTGGGATGAGAGCTTCAGGGCTTGTTTTGTCCATAGTTGCAGTTTTGGTTCGTCAGGGACATTGAAATTGAAGGGCATGACAGCAGAGGCAGGTTTATAGTCAACCCTAAACCCTAAACCCTGGGCTAATGAGGCTAATGATTCCCTCACTTTCCCTTCGATGCTAACATGTACGATTCCAGGGTTGAAGATCTGGCTTTTGATCACCCTTAGGGTTCAAGGTACAGGGTTTAGAGTTTAGCGGTTTAGGTTCAGGGGCTTTGGGTTTAGGGTTCAGTGATTCAGGGATTCAAGGTTTAGGGGCTTTGGGTTTAGGGGTTTAGGGGATGAGCCAGATGAGCTTCGCTCATGTAGGGCTGGATTCCCTATGCCGCTTACCTCTTTTTCCTTCTTGTGATGGCAAAGGAGGGGCCGAAATACAAATCGGTTTTCTGAATCTGAAGCCTTTCTGTCCCTACCAGTGGATCATGCAGATTCGATGCCCCACCCCTTCAGGCATGTCGCCGTGAGCCAACTACAGACGTCTGAATAATAATTTTCAATGACCGCTTGCTGATGTGTTGGAAGTTGATTCAACCTCACAGAGCCTTGGGGTCCTAGGGGTTCTTGCAAAATTTCAGTTCTTCAGGTTCAGAGCTTAGACTTGGGAGTGCAGAGTTTGTGCTTCATCGTGGGCTTTGCGACGTTCGGATGCAGCACCCCAATCCCATGATCCTTGCAGGGGGCTGTGGTTAAGAAGGGACTTAGAAGGTTTAAAGGGTTCTGTTTGGGATACCCATGATCAGCTTTAATGGGTTCTGCATGGCTCTTTTTACGGGTTAGAGGATTCTGTCTGAGTGTTGGATGGATGGGTCTTGTTCGGTGCTTCCAGCATGCTGAATAGTAGGGATCTTTCTATTTGGGGTCTTTATACACACAAACATCTTGCATGCACCAAATACATATGTATGTGTGTATGTATGCGTATGCGTTGCGTCTGGGTCTGTGTCTGTGTATGTACGTATGTACGCATGTATGTATGTAGGTATATATGTACACATCAAGTGAAGAACAACAGGAATTGGCCGTTGACCCTTTGGTATTAGTTATTAGTAAGAGCCGGAGATGTCAAGTGCCCCCGCCATTCTGTAGCCCACCAGAAACCAGTTACAGTCCAGTTACAATAGACGGAAAATCAACTGTCGCATGGCTTAACAAAATCCCGGCCAGACTTCGCAACAGGAAGCAGATTAAACTGGTCGCTCGGAACTACACCACGGCCAATGGCAGCACCTTTGCTATCATAGGTTCCTGGGTAGGCCCCCTTATAAAAACCGAATAGTAGGAAAAAGGGTACCCTTATTATAAACGGGATAAACTATCATGCTTAAACTCTAAAGGGGCTATTCAGGAACCTAGTATCGTTTTGCTTGGAGGGTTTAGGGTTGGAAGTTACCATGACCCCCGAGGTGGCCTTACTAAAGCCCCTCTGGTCAAGACACGATAGTTACCGGCCACAGTGCCATCTGTAATACGAGTTTGGCAATCACCGTGGCAGTAGTGCAGTGGTCCTAGTAGTGATGTTGGTGTTGGTAGTGGCAGTGGTGGTGGCAGTGGTAGTGAGAGTTGTAGTGGCGGTCGTAGCCGTAGTCGTAGAAGTATGTGGTCGTCGTTGTTTTCGTGGTGCTGGTCGTGGTCGTGGTAGAAGTGGTAGTAGCCAGTAGTGGTCACGACGATGGCATCAGCAACTACTGCGCTACCGCTACTACTACTACTACTACTACTACTGCTACTACTACTACTACGACTACTCCTGCTGCTGCTGCTACTATTACTACTACTCCTGCTACTACTACTATGGTTACTACTACGACGACGACTGCTATCCCTTATCGATCCTAAACCCTAAACCCTAAACCCTAAACCCTCCCTGTAAAGGAAGCCCTGAAGTCCTCCACACCCCAAACCATAAAGCCTAAGCCCCCGTGAAAGCGAAGGTGCCATCACCGTGCAGGAGGGCTTCTGGTTCTCGTCGCATGCCGCTTGGCAGAACCCCAAGACCCAAGACCCACGGCTTACGGGGTGAAGGATTTTGGGTTTAGGGTTTAGGTTTTAGGGGTTTAGGGTTTAGGGTTTAGGGTATTTTGGGAATGAACCTCATGCTCCATGGACGCCCCTCCGAAAGCCCCTGACCCGAAATGGATGTTCACATGTTTCCAAAGCCCCGAGAGGTCCTGCCCTCGAATCCCAAAGCAAAACACAAACCCTCAGACCTGTGACTAGTAGCTTCAGCCGTTCTTGCAAGCACGGGCCACTGATCGGATCACTTATCTGGCCCAGATTCGGGATCTGTTTGAGTGTAGGGGTTGCAGCTTTTCGCTGAATCTTGGGGCTGCTTGTCTTTCAGTCAAGGCCACGCACATCGTCGCAGAAATTTGGGGCGGTTTAGGATTCAGAGTTTCAACACCGAGGTTTTGTTAGTGCCCAGGGTACATCGCAACATTGCCCAGTGATGCTAAAGTAAATCCTCAGGTTTATTTCCAAGATAACCTTTCCACCCTATACAGACCTTTAACCCCAACCCCATAGACCCTCATCAAACCATATTAAACCCTACCTTTAACCCCTTAGACCCCAATCAAACCATATTTAAACCCAACCTTTTGCCACTGAAAGGAGCAGTGGAAGCTAATGGTCTTGCCATACCTGGAGATTCCGCTGGTCAACCAAGTCTTCACGAACTCGGAGTGCTCTCGCTTGGATGACAGAGACTACAGGGCTGGGTGATGTAATAAGGCGGAGCTTTCGGGCACCACGTTTGTGTATGTTTCGCACTTTTGCACATGCATGTTATCAGGCTGAATAGTTGTTCGATTTGGCAGGGTCTGCGCTGTCCAACCAGTGTCTGCCACAGTGCGCGGTAACCGCCAGTAATTGTGGAATGCCCAGGCCGCGAAAGATTTCCGCGATGTCGTCACCTGGTAGAGGTACCATCATGCCAGCAAAGCATGCAATGTTGAGAAGAATCATGCCATCAACACCATCATCGTCATCATCATCATCATTATCGCCGTCGCCATCGTTTTCGCAAGTTGCATCACCGTCGCCATCAGCATTACTAACATCACCTTTCAGAAGCCACATGTCGTTATCATCAGTACAGCATTGCTGACAGCTCGAACACCTACTTTGAATTGTCTGGAACCGGCAGTTACCTCCCTGCATAAGTGCACTAATCGCTTATTGCAGGTTTGCGTGCATGTAAAGCACTCATACACATACCACACACCCAAAGCACAAACACACACACACAGACACACACGCGCGCGGTGCGCACAAACATAGACATACCCCCACCCACCCACAACCACACACACAGACACACACACACACACACGGACGGCTACCCACAAGCGTGCATTCTACAAGCAGGCATAAATATGTCATGCATGCATCTGCATCTGTCCATGTTTGTGTATATGTGAGTGTCATTCTAGACACAGGCGTCTTTGGTATGTGCGCACACGAAAGTTGCGCAGTGCCCCTTCCTACTTCCTAGGTATGTCCGCGTTCTCGATGCCATCAACCGAGGAATTCCAGGCCGCGAGATTGTTCTGTCCACTGTCATTGTCCGGCGAAATAGAAGTAATCAGTATTGACGAATGAGATGAAAAGTAGTAGTCACAACAACAGCACTAAGAGCCACACAGCATAAACACGTTGCGATGGCTACGCATCACTTGAGACATCTTGAGACACTTAAAAGGAATCAAAAACATAAAACAAGCATAGCTGCAACCCGACCATTCGTTATCAACACCGTCAAGGCCACTGAGCAAACTGCAAGCAAAAGACACACTTTCGCACCGGTAGCAGCAGTGGCAGTGGTATTGGTAGGATTGTTGCTTTTTGGTAGTCGTCGTAGTCGTAGTCGTAGGCATAAGAAGAATGGCAGCAGCAGTAGCGTTAGTAGTCGTAGCAGTAGTATTAGTGGTGGTGGTGGTAGTAGTAGTAGTAGTAGTAGTAGCAGTAGTAGTAGTAGCAGCAGCAGTAGTAGTAGCAGCAGTAGTAGTAGGGTGGCAATAGTAGTAGTAGTAGTAGTAGTAGTCGTCGTCGTCGTCGTTGTCGTAGTAGTAGCAGTAGTAGCAGTAGTAGCAGTAGTAGCAGTAGTAGCAGTAGTAGCAGCAGTAGCAGCAGTAGCAGTAGTAGCAGTAGTAGCAGTAGTAGCAGTAGTAGCAGTAGTAGCAGTACTAGTACTAGTACTAGTACTAGTACTAGTACTAGTACTAGTACTAGTACTAGTACTAGAAGTAGTAGTAGTAGTAGTAGTTGTTGTTGTCGTGGTGGTGGTGGTGGTGGTAGTAGTGGTAGCAGTAGTAGTGAGTAGTGGTTGTTGTTGCTGTTGCTGTTGCTGTGGCTGTAGTTGTGGTTGTGGTTTTTGTTGCTGTAGTGGTAGGTGTAGTTTTGCGGTTGTCGGTGTATCAAGTGCACTGTCAGATTGAGTCGTACTTAAAGGCGTGTCCAGCGAATGTGAGAAAAAAGCACTGTTTTTTGTCTTGCCAAATCCAGCACATCCGCCACCACTATCAACAACAGCAGCAACAGCAGCAGACCCAGCATCCATTCAGGTGGTTAACTTGTGGAAGACCTTCTTCATCACGACTTCTTGTGTATGTATACAGAATATGTAGCCATAAAGCGCCCTGCATAGTTGGGCCGCAAGTTTGGACACTGGTTGTAGTGACACAGAACACAACCAAGCTATGCCGCAGACTCCAAACCTGTATCCAAAGCCTAAACCCTAAACTCTAAGCTCTGTATCGTGAAGCCAGTGAATGTGAGGATCCGTGGAGTTCTGAGTAGAGGGAAGGAAGTCTTAGTGCATGCTTCTCAAGAAGCAGACCTTGCAGCAGGAAGAAAGGCCAGTGCACGTAAAATAAAACCTAAACCCTAAACCCTACTCTGTGGATTCCGTGGTGTGGGCAGGACTTTTCGCGTCGAGCCATGCTCCTCCAAATGCAAGGGGCCCGGATGACTCCAGTCTCTCTGGGCTTGGGTTGAGTATAGCGCAAGGTTTATGAGGTTTGCGGGAGAATGAGAAGGAATATGAAGGACTCGGCATCAATTATGTCACGTAGGAGCGGGTTTCGACAAATATTCGATGCAGAAAGTGTCACGGCACATTCACTATCGGATGGTTGCCCACTGTGCCCGTGGGCCCTCGTAGTGCAAGTTCCGCCAGTTGCAACCTGCAGTGTGCGTGAAGGAAGAGTGCCCAGCAGTCTTTCAAAAGCAGCTGGCGTCTACGGGAACGGTTTAGGGTTTAGGGTTTAGGGTTTAAGGTTTAGGGTTTAGGGTTTAGGACTTGGACTCAGGCAGCAAAGAGGTGCCGGTCGCTGAGTCCCCAAAAAATGCAAAGCCTTTGATCTCCTACAACGAACCCAGAGGGTCCATATACACTACTACTATGGAATTAGGCCCTAAAAGACCATCCCCATTATGGTTTTGGGAACCTAATTCCATAATAGTAGGGTATATGGACCCTCTGGGGAAGACCTTGATGCCATGCCGGAGATCATGAGGGGGTTTTGCGGAAAGTGCGTCAAGACCGAGCAGCAGGTCGTGAGTTGTGCTGGCACTTTAGGGTTCAAGGGCTTTTATCGAGTTTCAGGGCTTTAAGGGTTCATCGGACTCCGATCGGGTTCGGCCGTGTCTTTTCGTGGAGTTTAGTGTAAGCAAGAGCCTCAAGCCGATACGGAAGGAAATGTAGCTCTAAGGTTTGTTTTCGGCGTCGAAGCTTCAGTTTGCAGGGCGCCATGTAGAAGCCAACACTAGGATAGAGTTTCTGGTCTATTTCGGGTGCACTAGGAAGGGTATGCTGGTACAACTTATTCAGATCCCTGAGTACAGTGAGGTAGTGTTGACAAAAGGCCTGCAACCTTAAAGTCTGGGTCGGACATCCTGACCTTATAACTTAGAAGCTTAAACCTTAAATCCTAAAACCTGAAACACTAATATCCGGAAGCCCTTATATGAGCCCTTACCTCCGTCCGTATAGACCCTCCAACAAGCCCCTATGCAAACTTATACATCCCTCCAGTAAGCCCCCCCTCTACAACCCTAGAAAGCCCTGGATACTATCATAAAGCCTTTCTTTACCCCTCAACCCCAAACCCTAAACCTGAAACCCTAAACCCTAAACTTGAAACCCTAAACCCTAAGCACCCTAAGCCCTAAACCTTAAGCCCTGAACCCCTAAGCCCCTGAACCCGGAAACCGACTGAAGGTCCACTGCGGGCGGCTCGGTGGGTATTGCAATGCCGTGGGCGTGCAGGAGACGTAATGAGTTGAGGGTTTACGACTTAGGGTTGCAGCGCTTAGAGTTTTAAGGGTTGGGTTTAGGGTTTAGGGTTTGGGAGTTCCTTTGAGGGTTCCTTCAAAGGGTTTCTATAAAGGTTTAGGGTGTTGGTTTTGGGGTTTAGGGCTTCGGATGTCCTTTAAGGGTACTTGAAGACTTGTGATGGTCACTGTCAGGGTTCTGTGTTTGGGGCCGGACGATCAGGTATCGTGGTTAGCGAGGGTTGTTTACTTCTGGGGTCTGATATGGCGTGATTTTAGGATTCTGTAGCTTTTCTTTGGCATAGTTGGGTTACATTTTACATGTTTATTGGTACTAAAACCCAATAAGGAATAAAAATGTACATTTTTCATACCATCCCAACCATGACCTAGTTTTCTTAGCTGTGTAATAAGATGTTCAAGGGCTTTCGATTGGGCGTATGAGGTGTTGGAACTTTATAGTGTTTTGTCTATTTTTTCTTGGGCGCTGTTTGCAGGGCTTTCCGCCTTATGGGCTCCAGAGTTTAGTGCTGCAGGGTTTCCGAGTTCTGGCGTTAAGGTCATGGCTTGGCTCTAAGGGTCCAAGTAGCCAAATAGTAGGGTTTTAGGTTTCCAACACTATAATCTGCATGGTTGTTCCTAGACCTACCAAAATCCTTAAATTAAGGAAATACCCTAAATCATATTAGGGATCCTACTACGGTTTTCCCTGTTAATTAAAAGATTTTGGGCGGCCTAGGTTGATACCTGAAATTTGGCTGTTCGGGTACTCGGACCCTCTGGTGGGGATGTAATCCTCTGCAATACCTCATCCTCTTTACATGTACATATATGCTTTTATAAAGCACATAGGAGTTCGACCAGGTTTCCGCACCCCCCCTCCCCCCAAACCTTGCAAGTCCTTAAGTGAGCAAGGCCAAGTGGATCATCAGGGTTGAGGGGTGCCAGGGTTTAAGGCTTTGCAGACTTCAGAGTCTACGGGCGTCGGTCCGGCGGTTGAGATGGGTTCAAGGGTTTAGGGTTGAGGGTTGCAGGACTCGGTTTTCGAGCCCCGTTCCAAAGAAGTGTGATCCCAGAACTCACCACCTAAGCTTCCACGTCCAAAATCCGACCGCCGCGTGTCGCTGTGGACTAAACTCTCGCATGAACCCTAAACCCTAATCCCTAAACCCTAACTCAGCCCTCGGCCCTACACCCCACCTTTACATGGCTCCAAACTGCTCTGAGACCCAGTGGTTGCTTCACTGGGAGAAGCCAGGAAGTGGCGTCGCAGGTCGTCTACTGGGACCAGTGACCTGGACTCTTAAACCCTAAACCCTAAAGGCCTCTAGGGCTCTAAGCAAGGGTTTTCCATGAGGGCTCTAATACACAAGGGATCTATAAGGTTTTTCAATAAGGGCTCTTTGTAAGGGATCCGTAATGGGACTTTCCCTGAACCTTACATCCTACTTCTCCGTTGGGTGAGGATCTTACTTAAAGGATCATGGGACTTAGTAACTAAGGTTATTATTAAGGTAACTATCCCAGAGGCTCCACATACACTACCATTATGGAATTAGGTCCCCAAAACCATATGGGGATGGTCTTTTAGGGCTTAATTCCATAATAGTAGTGTATATGGACCCTCTGGGTATACTTATAATTACTGATAAGCCCAATTAAGGTACTTATAACCATACTTACTAGGTCCCATGATCCCCCATGATCGAACCCTTATAGATCCCTTTAAGGAAGCCTATTATAGAACCCTATAGTACCCTTAAAAGGAACCCTAAACCATACTTACTAAGTCCTCCAAGTACCGACTGCGTCAGATTTTGGAGTTTGGGGGGGCTCGGAGGATTCCGGGTTTAGGGTTTAGGGTTTAAAGGTTAGGGTTTAGGGTTTAGGGTTAAACTGGGCTTTGGAGTACCACACTTTAATACTTTTTTCTTAAAGGAACCAGTATGAAACAAAAGTTTATACTTTTTTCTCCCTGGTTACTTAAAAGCCCAGTAAAGGGTGAGCGACCAGAGAACCACGACTGCAAACATGGTAAGTGCTTAATGTTGTGGGCTTCATGGTTAATTAGGGTTTAGGCTTAATGTTGTGGGTTGCACGGTAAGTTAGTGTTTAGGCTTAATGTTGTGGGTTTCAAGTGCGTATCTTTTGGAAAACGAAGAAGCCATGACGGATGTAAACTGAAAATGCAGGGCACGCCGACATCCCGTCGTTATTGCAGGACGGCCGAAGCAAATCGTATCACGGTGACATAAAATGAGGCGGGATAGGCACACTGGGTATTGAGCGCTGACAGAGTGCATTAATGCAGAAGCAAACGAGTCAGTATCGACTGTTGCTCAGTGGCACATGCTGTTGCTTTGCAGAAGAGAACGACAGCTAGATCACAACCGATAAAAGACAAAGCTACAGGAACTGTGTGGAACAAGCACCGTTTCAAAACAACGCACTTAAGACATGTCGTGTTACAAACTTTGTTGCCAGACATGATCAACGACATTTCATTGAAACGGCCTGCGCCTGATTCTTCCTATTGTTTCCACACCCTGGGCAGATCCTAAGCCATCCTTCACCCGAAAACCTGAAGCCCCAAACCAACAAACCTAAATCGAAGACCGAAATTGTCGATAAACTTTGGCTGGAAAGCAGGATCAGCTCGAAAGTTGATCGGCCTTGAACGGCGGGAAAATTTTAAGGGTTTGATAGATTTTAGGGTTTGTCAGGTTTTACCGGCTTGGATTGCGTAGGGTTTAGGGGTTTCGCGGTCTGAGGTTCAGGGTTGAGGGGTTCACAGGTCAATAGGTTTAGGATCAGGTGGTCGTCGCATTAGCCCAAAGGGTCCAAAGTGCCTACAGAGTAGAATGTAGGGTTTCTATATCAGGAATTACTACTATGATTTGGGGAAGTATCCCCCAGAACAGTACCTACGGCTGATGGACAAAATCCTGCATGACCCATAATAAGGAATATACCATAATTCCCATAGTTTAGGGTCCTTAGGGTCATGCAGGATTTTGTCCATCAGNGCATGACCCATAATAAGGAATATACCATAATTCCCATAGTTTAGGGTCCTTAGGGTCATGCAGGATTTTGTCCATCAGCCGTAGGACCCTTTGGGTAGGTCGTATCCAAAGCCTGGTGGTTCAGCAGCCCGTGCTTGAGCCCCGGAGCTTGTGCCTAGATGATCCTGAACCCCTAAGGGTCCAAAGGACCCAATAATCAGGTGCTTAGGTTTAGGATAGTAGTTATGTAGCTCAATATTTAGGAGAGTATATGATTATTAGGTACTTGGACCCTTAGGGAACTGGCTACGAGAAAACGACCCCTAACACAGGAATTTAGGGTTTCGGGCTTAGGCTTATAGGGTTTACCAGGACCCCCCCAAGGGCCCTTTAATGGAGCCCTAATGGCCCTTAATAGTAGGTATTTGGGGTATATTAGAGGGTAGTTGGGGGGTCTAGGTAGGGTTTAGGTTCGGGATACTTAATTGTGTAGTAGTATTGTACCTAAGGGTTCCTGATTAGCATATAGTTATTTTATACTGTACCACACAACCCCATTCTCATGATACTTGTACTTAGTTGGCCATGAGATCAAACTCCAAACCCTAATGCCTCATTCTGACAATTTCGCTCAGGAGCGTCACTCCTTACGGCGCGCACCTTTGCTGCATCCAATCCAATGCTGCCATTCAAAGCAAGCTAGTCTAGGGAGGCGTAGGTGTTTATTTAGGCTTCGCCACACCGTTTTGAGTGACGGACCCTTGGAATTTGATTTGCGGAGGTGTCATGGGCTTCGCACTGTCTTTCACAAACTCGCGTCGCCCATTGCCGATGAATCACTTATTGGAGAGAGTCGATTTCAGCATTTATCTAGACTCCGAATCGTAGAACCTTTGCTGGTTGCCCTGCGCGCTGGTCCTTAATATATGAGTCCTTAGAGCCTTGTAATTACGGTAACCTCAAATTGGCCATCCGAACACGAGCTCTTTCATTTCAAGCGCTGTGGATCTTTGTAGAGCAGCCCACAGGGCCCAAATAATTACCCAGTAACCTACCATAACATCCTTTTTGTAGCTTATTTTTTCACCTTGTTAGTATCTGTGGAGGGACCCTGCGAACTTCTCCGCGCCCCAACTGAGAAAATCGTCAGTTGTCGGGCCCTCTTGGTACACAGATTAGGCAAACGAGGCCTCGCAACAAAATTCGCGACCGTTTAAACGTACGGATATAACCTTGGTTTTATACCTCAACCCTAAACCCTAAACCCTAAACCCTAAACCTTGAACCCTAAAACCTTGGTTTTATACCTCAACCCTAAACCCTAAACCCTAAACCTTGAACCCTAAGCCCCAAGGCCCGAAAACCAAAAGCACAAATCGCCCCAAATAAATGCCCCACACCCGCAAGGCTCTAGGGGTTTAGGGTTTAGGAGTTTAGGGTTTAGGGTTCAGGGTTTAGGGTTCTTATCCCCTCAAGCTTTTACACCCGAAGCCCTGAACTGTAAACTCCAAACCCTAAATCCAAGGTATCCGGTGATGCTTGTGGACCAAGCAGCCGGTCTGGCGTGGTGCTTTGTCTGCGTTCACGGTGGCTTACTGTCGGGATAATAATTCGGGGCTTAGGGGTGTTAAGGGATAGGTAGGGTTTGCGTGCTTTGTCGTGGTTCGAGAGTTCCGTGGTTCAGTGTTTCGGGGTTGAAGGGTGCAGAGGGTTCGGGGTTTGGGGTCTACTGTAGGGGTTTGAGTTTGGCTTAGTACGGTCAGGTGTTTCGGGGTTAGTATGGGTGTTCAGGATTTGTGGCGTAGGCTTAGATGTAATCGGCTGTCCAAGTTGTGGAAATGAGCAGCTGTAGCTTTGCATCACATGGCTGTGGCTGAAGATGAATGAAGGGTCGGCACGACTTGACGACCTAGTAGTAGAGTAAGTAACCTTTAACCCTTTGGGGTAGTATAATCCCTATATCATCCTTACATTATGAAAAAGGTGAACCTTTGGTTCCCCATGATACCCGATAAGTAGGACGAAACGATGGCTCAGCTCAGTGGCATGTACAGCAGCGGGATGGGGTCTGTCAGTTCAGGGGCTTTATCAGATAATCAAGGCGCGGACGAATCCGACCCACCCTAGTCGAGCCGAAACCCAACGGATGTAGCGGAGTTTTGGGGCCCCTTGGGGATGCCCCTGATGGAGACATGAAGCGAATTCCCACGCAGTTTGTGCTTTATTATAGGTTCGCACTCAAGACCTGCGACCCTCCGGCAAGTCCACAGCTGTGGGTCTGCTTCTTCCATAGGGTTTAGGGTTCAGGGTTGAGGGTTTAGGGTTTTACGTACTAGGGGCCTCCACAGCATTCAATGCAATGCTGAGGTACAACATCATGCTCTCGCTTCCGAAGATGCAGACGGACAGCCCAAAGCACCCCAAACCCTAAACATTGGCCGGAGTGTTTGATCAAGACATTTGGGAGTTTCCGAAAATTAGGGGTACCCTATTTTGGGGTCCTTATAATAAGGATCCTACTATTTAGGGCACTATATTGGGGTCCCCCATTTTCGGAAACTCCCATTTGAGTTTTGGTCCAGGGAATCTCGGTCGGGGTCCATGATCATGTAGGGGCCCGCCGTTCCCCGGCGCGATCCCTAAGGCTCCATGTGCCCATAATAGGGTTCCTTTAAGGTCCTTTAAGGGGATCTATGAGGGTTCTATATATAGGGTTTAGGGTATAAGGCTCCATGTACCCATATAGCATATACTGAGGCCTTGAAGTACCTATATAGGGACCACTTTAAGGCCTATGTATCTACTATAAAGGTACATGGAGCCTTTGGGGATGTAGCAAGACAAGGAAACAAAAAGACAGAACGGAAGCCAACTTATAAGGCATACTATCATAATACAAAAAACATCAGGAAACATAGCGTTAGTAGTTTTATAGTTAGAACCATAATCATAAGACTCATAATAGTGAAAAAAGGTGACAATGATACTGTACGTAGTAGTGTCATAAGCAACCAGAAGCCGAAGTTGTTTTGTGGAACCTGGTCACATGACACAACCTGGTTGATGCTTCAGTAGGGCACCTTGGACGCCAAATCAAATGAACTGGACCTCTTGCTTCCATCTTCGCCTAGGTAGGCATAGCAACTCGAGGCCCAAGTGAGCACAAACTAGGGCATAAGGTTTGCGATTGAAATATGTTGCAAGCTGGCTTCGACCAAGTTCCACCAAAAGTTCTTTTCACAACACGCCTCCAAAGGCTGTCATGTCGTAGGGAGTGGGCTCAGGTTTGGCGGTTAGTATACCAAAGCATGCCTTGGACTCTCTCGACTCAGTGCCTTGGGATTCTGAGTATGTGTTCCTCGACAAGTCATGACACCTTCCCCCAACACACTCTAAACTATCATTACTTCAACCGCCAAAATTAAGCTTGGAGCCGCACTTTAATATGGTATCTTGGTGTAAAGTTTAATGTTTGATGTTTAGGTTCCAAGTTGAAGCACCTTCCGGGCACGCTAGCCTTGAAACCCTGAAACCTAGACTTTATAAGCCCTAAACCCTTAAACCCTAAACCCCTAAACCCTACACCCCTTAACCCTCAAACCCTAAACTCCTAAACCCCTAACCCCTAAACCCCTAAACCCTTAAACCCTAAACCCTTAAACCCTAACCCCCCCCCCCCCAACCCTAAACCCCAAAACCCTTAAACCCTGAACCCCCTTAACCCTAAACCCCTAGGGCCTAAACCCTAAACCCCAAATAGGAGACTGGGAGCGTAGAAGCTTCCGATGTGCATGGTACGGCTGTGGCGGCCGTTCTGCGCTCTGCCTGGCTTTGAGGTTTTGGGGTTTAGGGTCTAGGGGTTTAAGGGTTTTGAGTTTTGGGGTTTAGGGTTTAGAGGGTTAAGGGGTTTTGGGGTTTGGAGTTCAGTTGTCGTGTTTGTTGGCTTTGGGTTTGAAGGATTTGGGGTTTCGGGGTATCGATCCGAAACCACCACAGGCAAGAGAGGCTCCTGATTTTTAGTACAATGCACCACCCTAGACCCTAAACCCTGAACCCTAAACCCCTAAACCCAGAGCCAAACCCTACGCGAAGCAGTAAGGCAGGCAGGGTACTCCGGGTCGGTGTCCAGACCATGGCTTTTTTATGCTTCGAGTGGTAGCAGTTTGACCCCCAGCGTTGGCCTTAAGCCCTGAACCCCTAAACCCTAACCTCCTGATCCTCTTATAAATCCTGAAACTCTAAAGCCCTAAACCTCGAACTCCTATTCTACACTATTCGTGAAACTCTCTGAGCCAACTGGCGCAAGAAGTTCTGAGTTTAGGTGTTCAGTCTGGATAAGCCGCAAGCGCCGCAGCCTGAAACCCTAAACCCTAAACAGGCCACCCTGAAACCCATGGAAACCCTCAACCCTCCAAAACGTCCCCGAAGCTATGACTCCACCCCTTAATACTTAACCCCTGGACCCGCAGACCCCTAAACCCAAAACCCTAAACCCACAACATATATTAGTAAGGCTCGGACTTCCCGAAGCGAGAAATCGGGAATCGCCAACATGGTCATTGTCTAGAGGTTTGCTGGGTGGAACTTCAAGGGCTCGCAATTGACAAGGTTCGTCTAAAGCACCGTAAGTGAAGTTCACAAGTGCCTCAAAGCTCCACCAAGTCAAGGGCTTAGGGTTTGGACAGCGCTTGTAGCAGGAAGGGTAAGACGAAGGCTGCATCAATCGCGACAGCAGCAGAGAGACTGGCAGTCTACACTGCTGCAGCAAGAACAGCGATAGCCACGATTGTAAGAAGGAAGGCAAGCATCGGAATTCGCGTGCACGAGCACTGGGCATGATATTGACAATCCAGCAGCAGCAGTCAACATGGTCGTGATCACAATAAGGGCAACCATACCTAATGCTAGAAGCGATAAAGCATGTACCCCGAATTACTAATTTCTAAACCCAGCTTGGTCACTCAAGGACCTGGGACACCAAGGTGACTTCAGCCGCTTGCCTTGCAAGAGTTGGACGTCTCACTGCTTGTCTCTGTTTCAACAGTTTTGCGACACTTCAGGGGGTTCGTGGCTACTGGGTTTAGGGTTGCATGAGAATTGTTCAGGGCTGTGGAGGTGTTGCATTCAGGTGGGGGGGGGTCGTATGTCCAGTTCTATATTTTATATTTCTTTACCTTGGGGCACGTGATGTTGGAGATGGAAATGTCTGCCAAGGGTCCCAACCGTGGATTGCATCACTATCACTGTGAGCCTCGACCCTGAAGCCTAAACCCTGTCCCAGCGGCAAGTCTGAATGCATCCGCTGTATGGCGAAGCTCAGATTTCGACAGCTAGCGGATTCCCCACAACATCCTATGCCGCACAGATCTAATAGGTTACTGCCCTTAGACGTCCTAAACCCTAAACCCTAAAC
Organism: Symbiodinium sp. clade A Y106; assembly: GCA_003297005.1. Taxonomy (NCBI): domain Eukaryota; class Dinophyceae; order Suessiales; family Symbiodiniaceae; genus Symbiodinium; species Symbiodinium sp. clade A. The sequence continues at coordinate 130,354 of BGNK01001174.1, read as the reverse complement.
TCCAAACCCTAAACGTATTGAAGGTGCGACGGCGAGCATAGCACAGTGCGATCCCCGAGAGCCTGTCGTCTAAATCAATCCAAGGAGCCTCATAGCTAAAGAGTTCCTAGGGTTCCTTGAAAGGGGGTCTATAAGGGTTACTATAAGGGATCTATAAGGGTACTAGAATATAGGGGCCTTAATGGTCCTGAGGATTCGCTTTAGGGTTCCGTCAAAGGGGTCTATAAGGGATACTATAAGGGATTTATAGTTATAAGGGTACTATAATGTAGGGGCCTTAATAAATACCTATACTATTTTGTGGGTTCCGTATTACAATTATAGTATCATGGGCCCCAAAAGCCTATTCTTTTTGTTAAGGGCCCTACATTACCTACGCCGAAGCGACGAGCTCTCGCTCTCAACCCCTCATGGAGGATTATCCTCTGGTTGCTAGATGGCTTTCTTGTGCTCGCCCAATACTTCGACTCGCCGCCTCTTATCTATCACTTCTCCGCAGCGGCTACTGTTGATGGACAAAATCCTGCATTACCCTTTATAAGGAATATACCATAATTCCCATAGTTTAGGGTCCTTAGGGTCATGCAGGATTTTGTCCATCAGCCGTATGTCCTTCTTCAGCTTCTTGCTCCTGTGAGACTCTTTCAGAAGGACCTTTAGAAGGGTAGGGGGAGGGGCCCCTCCCCTTGCACCCCGTAAGGTTCTTTTTGATTCTTGCTTTGAGAGTTGGGAGTTTCCGAAACTAAGACCCTAATATAGCACCCTAAATAGTAGCATCCTTTTTAGAAGGACCCCCAAATAAGGTACCCCAGGTACCCCTAATTTTCTAATTTTCGGAAACTCCCAGTTGTTGCTTGCGAGGTGCTTGCCATGTTGGGGGGCACCGGGCCTCTCATCAGCAGCTTCCTTGCCGCCGATGGGCACCGAGAGCTGTTTGAGGCAGCCACCAGGGTATCATGGGGTTACAAAAAACCTTGAATAAAAATACCAATACTATCCCCGAGGGGTTCATTAAAATATAAGTTTTCTATGACATACCCCCAAACCCTATTCTACATTAGGGTTGTTTAGGATTTAGGGTGTTGCAGGTATCCCTAAAAACTAAACAGAATCTCAATTCGCCACGCTCCGTGGTGCCTGTGAAGCATTGCTTGAGGGAGCCAGGGATCTAGAGATTCTAGAGGGCAGAGTTGCGATACCTGTAGGTGTAGGGGTTTAGGGGTTCGGGGGTCCAGGTTATATCCTAAGGAGTTTAGGGGAGAGTGGCTTATACCCTACCCACTCTTCAGGGTATGCAACCATGCCTGGCACCTTGAGTGTACAATGTAGAAGAAGCTTTACACATTTTGTCAAGGGCAATTAAGGGTCTAAGCCTCCAACTTGGTGCTGTAGGATTGGAACTGCAGAAGTTTCAGGAATCGCGGAATCCATCAACTATCTGGAAGCCTCATATCTCAAGGCACAATGCGCTAGGTGTATCTCTACGCACACACACACACAAGCAATACAGCCACCCTACGTTCAGAGTATAGGGCCCTTGGCGGTTCGGGATGGTTTAGGATGATTTGTCAGCCTTCGCCACATCAGGGCATCGAAAACACGGATCGTTGGGGTCCGGGATCTGACTGTGAATCAATCTGGTTTGGAATCCCTCTTGATGGGGGGTAGGGATACATGAGTCGCGAGCTCTAACTGAAACATGTTTCGGATGATTGTTCGTCTGAACCGCTGTGCAAGAGCTTGACGCCAGAAGACCTTGGCTTTTCACGTGCAGCCATGGATTTGTTTAGGGTACGGGAAATTGAAGGCCCGTTGATCCGTTAACTTCAAGGCCTCAGCCGCGGACGAAGCATGCAGCTTTATACCCCAACCTTTGTGTGTTCCAAAGCCCTCATAAAAAAAACAGGTGAATTCGAGATGCCCGCGTAAGGCACGCCTCACTGCACGGTTTATTGACGAAGTGCAGTAGCCCCCGGAAAGCTCAAAAGTACAAGCACCACCGAGCTTTGATCGAGCGTAAACCCTAAACCCTATAACCCTTTAGCCAGCCAAGCCCCCCAAACTTCTCAACCGCTAAGCCGCTGAGCCCCCAAACCCTAAACCCTAAACCCAAATTAATTCGAAGCCCTAGGCCCCAAAACCCTTTAACCAAATCCCCCATCGCGTTCAGGAACGAGTCGGCCGCGGGCCAAGGATTTGTGGACTTTCTGGTGTTTAGGGTTCCTACAAGGGTCCTTTTTTTGGGGTTCCATAAGGGTTCCTTCCAAGGGGTTTTAGGGTTCCTTTACGAGGTTCCCTTAAGGATTCCTCTTCGGGTGTCCTAAAAGAGGTTGAGGGGTTTAGGGTTTAGGAGTTCAGGTTTTGGGTTTAGGGTTCAGGGCTTAGGGTTCTGTGCGGGTGCGGGGAATCTTGAGGTGCCAGTTACCCTAAAGGCTATCTCCGGCATAAGGATCTAGTAAACCTGATGAGTACCTCCTATATTTAACCAGTATAAGAACCTTATAACACCCTTACGACATCGTTATCGTATAGTAAACTTATACAACATGACACCAATGTACCTAGCACGATTTTCTGATCTCCTAGCGGCGCAGCCCGTGTTTTGCGCATTCTTGAAAGGTTTAGGGTTTGGGGCTCAGGGTTTAGGGGGTAGGTTGAAGAGTATGACATGTTCGGCAAAGCAGGACCCCTTCGACGCATGTCAAAGCCAATCCATTTTTGGATTCTTCCCGGTCTTGCCCTAAGCCTTAAACCCTTGGCCCTTAACCATTGCACCCCAACGCGCCCTTAACCCCAAGCGCTGAGCACTCCGAGGTAAGATGTACTCGGAAGTCTTCTCCGGGCGTTTGTCATCACCCCAAAACACCCGCGCAGGCAAGCAAACACCAAGTCCGACTGTTGCAGAGCTTTCGAATTTGTCGAGGCAGTTGAAACTGCGTAGCGCTGACCGTTGTAGCAAGCTTTCAAGAGAGGGTAATGTAGGAAACTGATTAAGAAACCCTGGGCCTATAACCTCCAAATAGTAGGCTTCATATAAGGAACCCTAATAAAGGCCCAAGGTTCCTTAATCAGGCTCCTACATTATGACTCGTTGCTACAGGACTGAGGTCCAACTTTGTGGGCGAAACCCAAAGGTTCCTTGTGTACTGTTATGGGGGATACTTCCCCAAATCATAAAAGAACTTCCTGAAATAGAAACCCTACATTCTACTGTATGGGTACTTAGGACCATCTGGGCAAGGACTCCAGGGATCGGTGTGGAGACTGTTGGTGCGCAGTTGTGAGGCTTCTACATCAACTCATTGTCAAACTCATTTTTTGTTAGAATCCAGCTGCCTCATGCAGGGAACGGGATTCGATCACGAGGTATCTTCGTATTTTCGCCGACCAAAACTACACAGAGTATGTTAACACGTGTGATTGTCTTGGTTGTGCTGCCTAAACTCTACACCCTAAGCTGGCTGTTCCTTCTCTTCGCAAAACAGGTGTAATTATGCTCGATAGGACCGACAGGATCGGGAGCATCTGTCGATTATTGGGAACGTATGTGGTTATGTCAAAAGTAACAGATGGGCCTTTGCAAAATCTCAGAATGGTTAGGATTGACTCTGCATGTAGAAGTACGGGTGTATGTATGTATGCATGCATGCATGGATGTATGTATGCATGGATGTAGGTAGGAATGCATGTATGTAACATGTATGCACGTACGTGACGCGATGTGATGTGATCTGATGTGTCGTGTCGTGTTGTGTACGTATGTGATATGTATGTACGTATATATATATATATATGCATGCACGTACGGGATACATATGTATGCATGTACGTATGTATGTGATAAGTATGTATGTATGTATGTATACATGTAGTTTTGTCTGTATGTATGTATGTATGTATGTATGTATGTATGTTTGTATGTGTACATGTACATGATGAAAAGGACGATGTCGACTCTCGCGAGATTGCTGCCAACGAACAGTCCTTAGATTTTGACTGTGATGCTCTGCCTGCCTTGAGTACCCAGTTGCAGTAAGTGTAGCTCGTATGCTACCTACTTGTTACATAGAGTAAGCCTAAGCCCTGACGTAGGCTCCGAATCGTAAAGCGCAAATCGCACCGAAATCTGCAAATAGTTGGAGTTCAAACATGATTTGTATCATACTACACCATACCATGCTATACTCTAATTCTCTACGCTATACTTTGGTATAGTATATTTTAAGATTCAACCCTAAACACTAAGCCCTAAACCCCAACCCTAAACCCCAAACCCCTAAACCCGTAAAGCCTTAACCTTAAACCAATATCATATGACGCAGGCAAAACTGCCCTGCCTTGGCCACCCGGAAACCTGCTGCCGCGGCACTGGGAATCGGTGGACTCTGCGTTCCTTGGTACCTAAGGGCCTTGAGGTGCCATGGCGACTACGACCACTACTACTACTACTACTACTGCTACTACTCCAACTACTACTACAACCACAACAACAACTACTACTACCACTACGACCTACTACTACAACTACTACTACAACTACAACTACAACTACTACTACTGCTGCTGCTGCTACTACTACTACTACTCGTGCTACTGTAGTAGTACTACTATTATTATTACTACTACCACTACCACTACCACTACCAATACCACTACCACTACCACTACCACTACCACTACCACTACCACTGCTACTGCTACTGCTACTGCTACTGCTACTACTACTACTACTACTACTACTACTACTACTTCTACTACTACTACTACTACTGCCACTACTACTATACCCGGGGAACCCTACTCCTCCTCCTCTGCTGCTACTGCTACTGCTGCTACAACGGCACAACAACAACGGCAACAACCATACAGTAATAGTCACTGCTACTGTTTCGCCTCGCGCTAGTACGAGAATTAGCACGAGAACGGGGATGGCCCGTGAACCTGGAACCCCAGATCTTGATCCGTGCACACCGACGTAAACCCTTCGTGCGCATACACGTTTGTGCATCCCGGCATATGCGTTCGACCGAACCCTGAATCAAATCTAGCTCTATCTAATTCTATCTCGAAGGCCAAAGCGTTCCAAAACAGAAATCCGAAGACCGAACTTGCTAACAGGACTCTAACTACGTCCTCAATTCTAAACCACGACACATCTTGTGTAGCTTAGAAATAGAAGCCTGAACAATTAGCAATAGAATTCCGTTGTGTTCCTTACAATTTCACCAAAACCCTAATTGTTCTAATCATTTACCCCATACTGTGGAACCCTTATAGTAACGGAACCATTAGAGGAACTGTTTCAAAAGGACCCTTTGATTATCGTTAAGGCATCTCAAAACCCTAAACCCTAAATCCCTAAACCCTAGATCCTAAACCCCTAAACCCCTAAACCCTAAACCCCTAAACCCTAAATCCTGAACCCCTAAACCCCAAACCCCTAAACCCCTAAACCCTAAACCCTAAACCCCTAAACCCCTAAACCCTAAAACCCCTAAACCCTAAACCCCTAAACCCTAAAACCCCTAAACCCCTAAACCCTCAACCCGTCCTCCAGGTTCCCTACTTGCCGCCAGGGGCTCAGGATCACAGTTTAGGGCTTCTCGGGTTTATAGCCCTAAGGGTCCAAGTACCTAAGTATCATATACTCTCCAAAATAGTAACCTACATAGCTACTATCCGAAACCTAAGTACCTAATTATTGGGTCCTTTGGACCCTTAGGGTAGGGTTTTAGGGGTTTCCATCCTTGGGGTTTAGCGGCTCTGTAGGGTGCATAAGGTTTGTGAGTTTTAGGGTTTCGGATTCAGGGTTTAGGGGCCCCTATAGAAACTACCTCTGATGTAGGGCTTTGAGTGTTCTGGGCCCGAGCTGGCAGGCTCGGGTCGTATCATGTCGAGCTGGCGTCTCAAGGCTACGGGCTTTTAGGATTTGTGCTCGTGGGGTTTACCTATAGTCTCCATTGTAGTTCCTTTTTTGGGTTACCTTATAGGATCCTTAATATATAATTGGTTAAACCAAAAAAGGAACTACAATGGAGACTATAGGTAGGGTGTTAGGCTATGGTCTTGGCTGTGGGATTTTAAGTTTTTGACGTCTGGGCTTTGGCAGCCTCTTGCCGACGAAGGTTTAACATGAGTTGGCAAAGGAGTAAACCTTTTCGGGCAGACGCAGATCTCACACCTTGCCGTAGAACGTCTTTGTGGTATCCCAGCGTCGTAACCCAGAGGGTCCAAGTACCCAAATAGAAGGGTCTTAGATATGCGTAATTATTGGGGAGATTTTGGGACTACTCCTTAGCGTAACTCTTACACTTCCAACTCCCACCTCTAAGCCGGATAGCGGTCGAAGGACCTCTCCACATCAATTTACAGTAAACCTCATAAAGTCGGAAACCGGGTTAAGGCCAAATAGTGCTGGGATTCCCTATACTATACATTACTCTTAGGGATTCAGGCTATTGGGTTCAGCCTTTGGCCTCTGACTGCTCCAGCCCATCTTCCATCCCTGTAGCCTTTGACTCCCGCATCAAAGACCTGTACCCCCTAAGCCTTAAACCTTAAATCCTGAGCCGGAAACCCAAAACCCAAAACCCCCCCTTGGAGGATCATGGGACTCAGTAAGTATGGATATGAGTACCTTAGTTGGGGGTAGCAAAGTTATCCTAATAACAACCCCAGTTACTAAGTCCCATGATCCTTTAAAAACCCCCCTTCTAGAGCCGTTGGAGGTCCCTTTTAAGGAGCCCACTCTGATCCTTCAAGAACCCTGAACCCTAAACTCCTTAAACTCCCTAAACCCCGGAAACCCTGAACCCTAAACCCTACAAAATCCTAAACCCTAAACCCTTTAAGGAACCCTTACGGAACCCTTTAAGGACACCCCTACACCCCCAATCTCCGGCCCCTGAGTTTGCAACACTTCCTCGGCGGCCCCTACTCCCAGGTGCGAGCCGGTATAGAATTGGAATAGGGTTTAGGGTTTAGGGTTCCTTTAAAAGTTCCTCTTCAAGGGGTCTATGAAGGTTGGTATATTTGGTGTGGGTATTCGTGCGAGATCGGAGCGAGGTTAGACCCCAGGGGCTGAGGGCTTAGGGAGTTCAGGGCTTAAGGTTCACGGCTCAACTTACGGTTTAGGGAGTTTGGGGTTTAAGGTTCCGGGTTGAACTATCGGTATAGGGAGTTTAGGGTTTAACTTTGGTTTGGTGTTTAGGTTTTTTGGTCAGTTTACAGCTTAGCTTAGTTTAGGGTTTAAGGTTTATAGGGTTTGGGGTTTAAGGTTTAGGAGTTAACTTGCAGTTGAACTCTGGGGTTTGGGGTTGAAGGTTTAGGGCTTAACCTACGGTTTAACTTAAGGCTTAGGGATTACCTTACTGTTTAACTTAGGGTTTGGTTTAGGGTTCCAGGTTTCATGGTTTTCTGCGATGTAGGGTTCCTAATCCTTAAACCCTACACCGTAAACCCTAAACCCTAAACCGTGTCAGGGTTCTGGAGTTGGGGATCCTCAACCTTCATCCGAAACCCTTCTGGAACCTTGTAGACACCTTACAGTTCTTCTGCAGATCCTTGTCTAAAGCTTTTCTAGTCCGTTTCCCGAAGAACCCTAAGCGCTTCTCTCTCCGTTGCGGGCTTGGCGACTGGATTTGTGGACTCGTTCAGGCTTGCAGAGGGATTCATACAGAGTTCACACTGTTTCATAAGGGTTTCTGGCGGTTTCTCGTTTCTACAGGTGCTCTATAAGGGTTTCACGGTTCACGGTTTAGGGATTAGGTCCTACCTTCGTTGAAGCTCACTCCCTCCGAAGCCCGACAGTCCCTAAAGCCTGGGAAGTTCCTTGACAGGCTCCGGGGCAATATCTGAGACGAGGGATGCGGCATGGCGGCACCTAGCCCCTGCCAGGTGCCATGTGGGAGTTTCTGAAGAATCGGTGTCCTCCATTTCCAAGAGCAGTCCTAGAATTGTTTTCTTCCGTGCTTCCCTAAGCCCTAGCTGTAGCCCCGAACCCTACAAAACACTGGGTTATTACGACACCTTAATTCCAGGGACGGTATAACCCATAAAACAGTAGGGTTTTTGGATCCCGGGTATATACCCCAAATTACGGGATTCCGGATCCTCGGAGACTCCGATGGAGAGTTTCGGCTTCGAAGTTTCAGGAAAGCCAGCGGCCCGCCAGCTTTGTCTGATGAGGGGCTGTGTACACCAAATACCTCAGCAGCAGACCATCAGAGCCATATTAGCTTGCATCTGCATCTCGGCTTTGGGACTTCTAGAAGCTCTCCGAAAAGAATTATTCGCATGGTCCTCTCACAAGTACCTGTGCAAAGCCGTTGTCGAAGCTTGTAGCTGCAACAAGCATCGTAATATGGGGGACCAAACATTACCTGTAGTATCCCCTCACAGTTCCTATACAGTGTTGCGATAAGTAGTATGCGCCGCAAACCCTATTCGAACTAGTTAGCCACCTATTTTGCGTCCTAGCCCCCTGGAAAGTCGAGATGTTCCTGCAGGTGGCGAGTTTTGTCGAATTCGGTGCTGGGCTACGTCAGCCTGCCGAAACCCTTGTGTACTTCGGAAGCCGATTGCTGGCTCTGGCAACTGTTGGGAGAACTTTACCTTCTGGAGATCTTTCACTCGAAAGGCCAATACCCGTCGGGGTCCATGGTATGTAACAGTACGAAGGCATTGCAAGCTATCTGACCTGAACCCAAAAGTAGGAAACCCAATGGCCCGACCAACACCTATACAAAACAAGCTTCTTCTACATACTGTTGGGGTCCAGCGAGACCCCTTAAAGGGACCCTTTTTATCCCTACTTCTGGCCCTCTTATATAAAGGAGCCTTACTGAGAGGGTCTATATCCCTTAGGGTCCTTCTTCTTCCTAACTCCTACATATAGATACTGCCTTTCAGCCGATGCCTCTGCCGAATCAGATCTTATCTAGGGCTCTGCCCGAAGTACAGGCACGGACGGATGCAAAGGTGCGCCACGTCTCCATAACATCATGTTGCCTTGATCGACTCAGTCTCATTAGGTTCGGATCACAAGCCGAAGCATCGTCAGCAGTGTTTGGTCCCCAACACCCTACTTGCAAAACCCTGAGCTTCCTAAGCCCTGAACGGTTGGCCTCTGTGCCCCAACACCAGAGCCGGTTCTGTGAATATCGGTTTTGGCGGCAGTCCGCAAAACAGAACTTGCCGGAGCAAAGTCCTTAAGCTTTAAAGTAAATTCCAGGGTTGCTATATGAATAATCTACAGGATTTGTGGTAAGGTCTAGCTTGGTAAGTATATACGATAGGGTTTTCGGGGCTATACTTATACAACGTAGCAGAGCAGCCTAGGGACCGCATGGAGACCTTTCGCTGATTGTTCCCACCCCGAGCTGTGGCCTCGTGTGGGCTATCACAGATTTCTAGAATTTCGTAGGGCCCGAGGGAGCCCGGCGGGAAGTGTACATCGAGTAGCAGGTCCCAGCGACATGTCTGGTTGGTATCTATGTAATTACACCATAACGAGCCCCGCCCGAACCCGAACCTGAACCGGAACCCCCCCCCCCGGAATCCACA